>JH651251.1:845046-855742 GCA_000260095.1 Tetrahymena borealis | reverse complement strand
CCCAACCCCAACCCCAACCCCAACCCCAACCCCAACCCCAACCCCAACCCCAACCCCAATTTAGATTATAATAATATTGAGTTCATAATATCTTTATCTAATATTCTTTATCTACTATATTATTAGTGTTTGTTTAAGAGATAATCAAGGAAAATATCAAGTAATTAATTCATATTATTAGATTACAAAAGTTAGATTCAGTAAGGAATTAGCTCTGTAGTGTAATTTAGAATTTTATTAATTAGTTTAGGTCATAATTAATTAGGGAGGTAATTTAATTTGGTATTTTTTAAGTCCTCTTTTATTTCATTAATTTTATAATATTAATAAATATTGATAGTGATTTAGCGATTTACATTAATAAAAAATATAAATTTTGGTTATTACTTCTAATTTAATTTTACATTATTTTAAGGTAGATTTAATTATTAAGTAAGGAATTTGCAAATAAACTTAATATTAAAGAGTTTCTTCCCAATCAATATGATTTAAAAGTTTTTGGATTGGCTGAGTTTAAAGTTGAAAAGAATCTCAACATCATCAAATATAAATTAATCAGAAATTGAAAAAAGAGTAAATTAATATATTAATAATTTAAAAGAACTAATGTATACTTAAAATTATAAAATTGTTTTAAATCCACCCTCAATTAAGAAGTGTTAGTATGAATTTAAGGGATAATGCAAAATTAATTTTTCTAATTCTAGCTGATAGAATTTAGAAAAAATGAAGTTATATTGCTAATTCCTAATTAAATAAATATGATTCTTATATCCATTTAATGAAAAAAATAAATTATTTCTTATGGATTCTTATAAATGCCACTTCGAAGATGTTATAATTTAGTTATTATAAAATAATGAAATTGATATTCTAATAATTCCAAGTGGATGCACTAGTTTACTCTAACCTATTGATGAAACTTTAAATAACCACAGAATGTTACAATGAAAAATCTGTATGCAGAATACTAATTAGAATAAAAATAAAACTCCACCTCCAGAAAAATCTTTAATTGTAAAATGAATATTATAGATATTTTAAGATATTAATGAAAATCTAATCTAAAGATCTTTTGAGTGGAGGTATCGTTTTATTATATTTTAAGGAAAAATTAGGTCTATAAAATAATAGCAACTAGTATAAATAAATGATAATTATGCAAATTTTAGATAAGTCTAAGTTAAAAGCGGATATCAATTTGGTGATAGAATTTTTAAATAGATAGACACAGATTTAATAAATTATGGATTTTTTTATCATAAGCTAAGAAAATAATTTTATCTTAATGAACTAGATATTTAATAAGACAAATTAAGATTTACATCTCATTCTATATTACAAACTAATAATAAAAGTATTTTAATTTAAAATCTTTTTATTTGATAAAATGGCTAAATCATTTTTCCTTTTATTCTTATTTGGATTACACTCTGAATATAAAATTGAAATGAAATAGTTGCTTGCGCAGCAGAGTTGCGAGGGTTATTTGATAAAGGGGAGTGTTTTTACAAAGGTTTTTCATAGGAAAGTAAAACAACTAAAAAAATATAGATGATTTAATAAATCTAAAAGTTTGTCTATTTCAAGCTTCTATCAGAAAAAAAGAAATGAATATTTATAATCAATAGAAGAGTCTATTAATAAATATTTTTAATTAATAAAGAAGATTTCCTACAACTTTTATCTTTAAAATATTGATCAATCATCCCAAACCACAAATAATAATAATAATTAATCTATTCAAATAAATAATAATAAAATCTATAAATAAGGTAGAAAAGAAAATTACAAAATAAATAAATCAATCAATCAAGTTATTATCAAGCATCTAAAATGGATATTGAAAACAACACACCTGAATAGTAGGAGTTAGAATTAGAGATGCAAGAAAGCGAATCAAACTTAACTGAAGTTAGAGTGAGAATTGAAGATCCCTAGCTATATCTTATCAATGTCACTGCTGCATGCTTATTGTAAGAAGGAAAATACTATCAAGAAAGTGATGAAAGAAGATAAATTATCACTCTTGCTCTCCTTAAAGCAGCTGATACTGATCCCGAATTCATCTGCTAACTAGCTGTTTATATTCGTAATGAGCTCTATATCAGAACAACCTCAAACTATATTACAGCTTTCTGTACTGTCAATAAATCAACTCAACCTTTTATTGAAAAATACTTCAATAAGGCTGTTCTCTTGCCTAATGATTTGCTCGAAGTTTGTGAATTTGCTCAAGTCCTTTACATTTTTGATGATGCTAATTACTCAAATCTCTATCTTGATAATATTTTGTAGAAGGATATTCGTAAGAAACTCATTTTCCGCAAGTGTTTACAAAGATGTGTCAGAAGTAAGTTTACAGAATTCAATGATTACTAACTTGGCAAATATTGCACTGAGTCTCAACGTAAGAAAACTATGTTCCGTTATCTTTCAGTCATCAATAATGAAAAGTGGGATAAGGTCAGAAAGTAAAAGAAGGATAAGCTTAAGAAGGAGACTAGTGAATTAAAAAATGTTGAAGAAGGTATCAAGACATTAAAACTTGGTGTTATAAAAAATATTGCCAAGCGTCAAACTGCAATGAAAAATCACATGAAGGCTCCTAAGATCCCTAATTCTAGTTTGGAATCCAAGTATATGACTTTCAAGGATCTTATTAAGTTCTGTCACATCACTGAACCCAAAGAAAGAGTGTTCAAGATTCTTGGTAAGAAGTATCCCAAAACGGAAGAAGAATACAAATCTACTTTTGGTGATGCAGTCACTACTCCCTTCAACCCTGAAAAGGCTGGAAAGCGTATGAAGATTGAAATTGCTACCACTTGGGAAAATGAGCTTAGTGCTAAGGGTAATACTCCCGAAGTTTGGGAAAACCTTGTTTCTACTAACCAATTACCCTACATGGCTATGCTTCGTAACTTATCTAACATCCTTAAGGCTGGTGTTTCAGATGCTACCCATTCCGCTATTATCAACAAGATTTGTGATCCTAAGGCTGTCGAGAACTCCAAGATATTCCCTCTCTAATTCTTCAGTGCTATTGAAGCTGTCAAATAAGCTATTACTAAGGGATTCAAAGCTAAGAAGAAAGAAGACATGAATCTCAAGGGTCAAATCGAAGCTGTAAAGGAATTCGTCAATATGGATGAAAAGGAAAAGATTGCAATAGATTTAGAAGAAACTGAATAGAGCGAATTCATTAAGGTTAACTAAGGAATTGGAGAATAGTACATCAACTCAATTGAGTTAGCAATCAAGATTGCAGTGAACAAGAATTTAGATGAAATTAAGGGTCACACTGCTATCTTCTCTGATGTTTCTGGTTCCATGGGTACCTCTATTTCAGGTGGCTCCAAGAAATATGGTTCAGTTCGTACCTGCCTTGAGTGTGGTTTAGTACTTGGTTTGATGGTGAAACAACGTTGTGAAAAATCCTCTTTCTATATCTTCAGTTCTCCTGGTACTGTTGTAAAGTAATGTTATTTGGAAGTTAGTCTCCCTGGTGATGAGCTTCATCCTTCTATGTAAAAACTTCTTTAAGAAAAGAAAAAGCTCGGTGGTGGTACTGATTTCCCTTACGAATGCATTGATGAGTGGACTAAGAATAAAACCCATGTTGATAATATAGTCATCTTTTCAGATATGATGATTGCTGATGGGTATTCAGATATCAGCGTAGGAGGTAACTCGATTGTAAACAGTATTAACAAATACAAGAATGAAGTTAATCCTAACATCAAGATTTTTGCAGCCGATCTTGCAGGGTATGGAGAATGTATAAATCTTGGTGATGAATTTAACGAGAACAATTACATCAAGATCTTCGGTATGAGCGATTCCATCCTCAAGTTCATCTCTACAAAGTAAGGAAGTGCCAACATGGTTGAAGTTGTCAAGAACTTTGCTCTCCAAAAGATTGCCCCTAAGTGAGTTGTTTGAGTATCTCACCAAAAAATGCTCATTTGTTTTGTAACAATCATAATGAAATAATAGGCCATAATAAAAAAATTAATTTATTGTATTAGTATTGTGTATTTTAATATTGTTATTTCTTATTATTGATTACAAAACTTTTAAAAAACATTTTTCTTTTCTTTCAATTTTTACTATAGTAGCTCTTTTCGTCTATTTATTCTAAATACTTTCTATCATTCTCAGCGCTATTCGAATAAAATATTTTTATAGTTAAATACCAAACATTCAGCCAAATGTCTGATTTTGTATATTCGGTATTCGGTCATTTTTATTTACAAATATTTTTTCATTTTATTCGGTATTCGGCCGAATGCTAAAAAAATGACATTCGGTCGATCCCTAGTGGGTACAGTAATTACTTTATTTATCAATAATTAAAAGAATATTACCCAAGCTATTTTATGAGAAAATATAGAAACTTTCCATTAAAAACTCAACTAAAGATTTTAAATATATTAGGTTGCAAAGTAAGTATGTATAATTCTCATTTGATGATATAAATTATATTATAATATAATTTATTAAAAAATAAAGTATTTAAGAAAAATTCTGGTAAAGGATATTTAAAACCTGATTAATTAAAATAAGAAATATCACTAAGTTAATTAAAGATTAAATTACTTTCTTTTTTTATTTTATTAATTTAAAATTTATTATCTTTTTAAAGAAGATGTATGTTAAATACTCAGAAATTTTAATAGTTTTCTTGTTAGAGAAATCTTTTGTATTAATAATATTATTACTTTACATTATATTATTTTCTTCTAGGATAATAAAAAAATAAATTCATTTTTTTAGGTAAAGAAAAATAAATTTAGAAAACAATATATAGTCTATAAACATTTAAAACTACCTAATTATTCATAATAAAAAGTATTCATAGAAGAAATTAAAAATTCAAATTCTTAATTATTTTTTTTACAAATTTCTATTTTTTAATTTATCAATTAATATGTTTACTAATAATATTTCTCTAATTAAAACAATATTATCATTTAATTTTACTACATGTTTATAATTTCAATAAAATAAATAAAAAATATATGTATTTCTCTCTCATTTTAATAATATTTATAATATTAAATTACAACCTCATAAAAAAATAAACAAACTTGAAAAAATTCTGATAAGGGGATTAATTAATATCAAAAAGAAATATTACCAGAATACTTAAGATAAAATTCCTGCATTGTGTGTTATTATTTAAAAAATATATATTATTTTTTTAAAGGAGATGTATAAAAGTTAAATACTTAGAAATGTTTATCATTTTTTTATTAGAAGAATAATTTTACTTTAATCAAAGTAAATATAATTTCAATAAAATAAATATTATTAAAATGGAATGAATAAAAATTTTTACTTTAGAATTATGCTAAGTTGTATTTAAGATATCAATGAATCAGTAAAATCTTTATTGAAACCCAGAAATTATGTTTACCTAAGTAAAACATTAGAAATCAATAAATTTCATTTAAGAATAAATAGAGTAACATAAATGAATTTATAATTTACTAAGATAGATTAATTCAATATTCTTTTATCGTTAAAAGGAAATTAATTTTAGAGGCTTACATAAATTTCTAAGAATGTAATCACATTAAAATTAATATTTATTCCTTAAATGCTATTAGATTTCATCATATCATTTTATAGTTACATTTTTAATAAATCAAAAAAGTTCTGAGTATTTTCTACAGTATTTTCAAATAAAGTATCCAGGCTAATAAGATGACACAAACATTTTAGGTAAAGAAACCCTTTATTTTATTTATTTGAGTTTGAAAATGGATTATTTATCTCTTATTATTTCCATAGTAACAAAAATACATAGGGTTACTTAAAAAAAGTATCAGTAAATCTCTCTTATTTGGTAATATTTATAACATTAAAATACAACTATTTAAAAAAATAAACAAATTAGAAAAAATTCTGATAAGGTATTAATTAATTAATATCCAAAAGAAATATTACCGGAATTAATAAGATAAAATTCCTGTGTTCTGTGTTATAAATTCAACATATATTTTCTTTTTTAAAGGAAAAATATATATTTTAATTCTCAGAAATGTTAATCATTTTCTATTGAGAAGAATAATTTTCATTAATTGGTTTTATCAAATTAGTAAGAATATATACCTCTCCTTATAACATTTATTATATTATCAATCAATTCATTAAAAAATTAAAGAAAAATGAAAAAATTCTGATAAGGGATATTTTAAACAACTATATTAATTATTGTATAAAAGAAATATCAACAGAATATTAAAGAAAATTTTCTTTTGTTCTGTGTTGCCAATTAAAAATTTATTATCATTTTTAAAGGAGATAAATGTATGCTAAGTACTTAGAAGTTTTCATCATTTTCTTTTTAGAAAAGTAATTTACACTAATTGTGCTTTCATCAAATTCCTTTTATGATACTGATTAATTATCTTCTTTAAGAATAGTTTTAAAATATTTATCTTTTATCAAATAACAATTTTATTTGTTTAATAATATGTGCTCCTATTAACATATAATATTAAACAAAATAGTTAAAAAGTTATCTAGGTGATTAGAAGCTTTTTCTTATGCGAGTGAAGATAAATTTACACCTTTGCTTAATGAACAGTGTTTATCAATTAAAAATTAAAATCCCTATGTATTTTTTTTACAAATCAGCTTTTTGATTGATTTATCAATTAAGATGAACAAAATTATTTTTTTATTAATTTATTTAATAAAATAATAGAATTTACTTTTCCTCTTTTAAATTATTTTAAAACTTAAAATAAATTCTGTTTGTAACTATAAACAAGAATTTAACAGAAAATTTTCATTTTAGAAACACTACAAAATAATATTATAAAGTATTTTTTTGAGCTGAAAAATTAGAATTATATCAGTGAAAAGTGAATGGGTTCATTTAATTCATTAAAGTTGCAGAAATTATATTTTACTTAATAAATAAATCACAAATTAATAAATTAAAGGGCAAAAGAGTTTATTAACAAATAAATTAGATTCTTTTATTAAAGGGAAATTTATTATAGTGGCTTACTTACATAATTTACTAACATTTTACCCTATATGCTTTAGGATTTCATCATATCATTTTATAATTACATTTTTAAAAAATCAATAAAATTCTGTTTATTTTCCTCATTCCAAATAAAGTAACTCTGGTTAATAATAATGATAAAGATATTTTACTTCAAAATTGAAAAAATGAAAATATAAATTGGAGGGCATTAAGATTAAAATACATTATTTTATTAAATCATAAAGAAATCAAAAAAATAAAAGATAATAAATAAATAGATTATCAAGTTAAATCAGTAAATAATATGAACAAATTGCTTATCGCTCTCCCTATCATATCATTGCTAATTGTTGGTTTTATGATTTCTTCATAGAAACCTTCATTGAAATAAGATTCTGCTACATATGATGTTTGGTCTAATTGTAGGAGTAATTATAGAGATTCTGACCCTTGTACTAACACTAATCAGTTTAAATTAGCTAAAAAATAATTCTAGGAAATAATTTTTGGATCTGGAGCCTCTGTTTCTTGTTAAAAATTTTTAAATAACTTAGATTATATTGAAGAAAATAATTTAGAAATTAACTATAACAGATATTATGAAAAGTGTATCATGTCTCCTTAGACTCGTAAAGTTATTCGTTCTAACAGTTGCTTCAATCTTCACTACTACTAGCCTATGTATATAGAATGTGCTGGTTTCTGATTTTAAATAAAATCAATAAAAATATTATATATTAAAATAATTAAAAAATGTTTTCAATATTTATTATGTTTTTTGAAATGATAAGTTTTTGAGAAATCCTAAATATTAGAAGTAAAAATAAGATAACAAATTAAAATCATAAATTAAGCATTAATGCTTTATTCTTTTCAACTTTTATAATTCTATTTAATCAAACGTTTAAAATATTTTTTGAATAATAGTTAAATTAAGTAATACATACTTTTTATTTTTATATTAGAAAAAGGATTTTTATTGGAATTCCATCATAAAATTATGAGTAAAAAAGGGGTATTTTTTTACAATTTAATGAATAATATTACCCTATTATAAAACTGCATAAACTAGTATGAATCAATACGTTTACCCTTTCTTAAATTTTTAGATTAAAAAAGTTTCTTTTATTTTTTAGAAGATTTATCTTGAAAATTTATTAGTGAAGAGATTGAATTCTTTTGCTATTTTATCATTGATATAAGTCAATGAAGTTATGGAATTAACTAATGTTCATCTTTTTCAGTAATAAAAACATATTAAACTTATTCCTCTACTTACATAGTATGTTTAGAAGATGGAGTAGCCAAGAGAGGTGGAATAGTTTGATGATCATCAATTAATCCACTATGAAAGTAACGAATGTATTAAATGATTTAATAGTAATAGGTAATTAGATATTCTTTTATATAAAGAAATTAAAAATATTGTAAAGAGCTTATAAATGAGGGTTGCAAATAAGACTCTTATTTATAATTTTTAAAGTAAATACGCTAATTGTCAAACATATTGAAAGATAATATATAGAAATTATCCATTTAAAATAAAACAGCATATGGATAATATAATTTATATGATTTTAAATATCCATTAGAACTAGTAAAATGAGTATTTATACCTCTTATATCATTATATATATTATATTCTAGTCAGATTACATATAAAATTTAGCTGATTATGTACTTGATGTATTATATATTATATAATATATTAAAGGTTATAAGATACTTAATGACATAATATTTATATTTATTATAATATATTTATAATAATATACTTATAATATTAAATAATATATAATATATTCAAATATATTTCAATATATTATTATAAATTGAGATTTATACTAATATATAAACAATATTATTAAAAGAATTCTAAATCTCCATTAGAATTGGCTAATTAAGTATATATACCTCTCTCACATTAGATAATATTTATTATATTAAAATACAACTATTTATAAATTAAACAAACTTGAAAAAAATTCTGATAAGGGGATTAATTAATTAATATCTAAAAGAAATATTACTAGAATATATAAGATAAAATTTGTGTGTTCTGTGTTATTAATTCAAAATTTATTGTCATTTTTAAAGGAAATGTATAAAAGTTAAATACTTAGAAATGTTAATCCTTTTGTTTTTAGAAGAATAATTTTTATTAATTAGCTTTTATCAAATTAGTAAGTATATAACCCTCTCCCTATAATATTTATTATATTGTCAATCAATTAATCAAGACAAATGAAAAAATTCTGATAAGGAAGTTCTAAAAAACTGTATTAATTAAATTAAATAAGAAATATTACCAGAATATATAAGATAAAATTCTTGTGTTCTGTGTTATTAACTCAAAATTTATTGTCATTTTAAAGTAAAATGTATGTATGTTTAATACTTGAGAATGTTCATCTTTTTCTTGTTAGAAAAATCATTTACTTTAATTGAGCTATTATAAAAATCCTTATTTGATTCTTATTAACTAATATTTTATTATTTTCTTTAAGAATAATTATAAAATATTTATATTTTAAATAAGAACAATTTAGTTTACATAAAATAATATTTTAAAATAAATCAAAATAAAAAGTCTTTATTTCTTAAAAATTAAAATTCCTAAACATTTTTTAATACAAATTAGTTATTTGATAGATTAACCATTAAGATGAACAATATTATATTTGTAATAATTTATTTCAATACATTTGTATTAATATTATTATTTTCTTCTAGGATAATAAATAAATATTTACTTTTTAGGCAAAGAAAAATAAATAACATTATTCATATTTAAAAATATTAATAGAAATTAAAAATTCAAATTCTTAATTATTTATTGAAAATTGGCTATTTTTTAATTTATCAATTAATAAGATTACTAATACTATTTCTCTCATTAGAACAATATTATGATTTACTTTTACTCTTTATTTATAATTTGAATAAAATAAATATTATTAAAACTGAATGAAAAAAAATTGTTACTTAAGAATTATGCTAAGTTGTATTTAAGATATCAATGAATCAGTAAAATCTTTATTGACACCCAGAAATTATGTTTACCTAAGTAAAACATTAGAAATCAATAAATTTCATTTAAGAATAAATAAAGTAACATAAATGAATTTATAATTTACTAAGAAAGATTAATTAAATATTCTTCTATGGTTAAGAGGAAATTAATTTTGGAGGCTTACATAAATTTCTAAGAATGCAATCACATTAAAATTAACATTTATTCCTTAAATGCTATTAGATTTCATCATATCATTTTATAGTTACATTTTTAAAAAATTAAAAAAATTATGAGTATTTTCTACAGTATTTTCAAATAAAGTATCCAGGCTAAAAAGATGACACAAACATTTTAGGTAAAGAAACCCTTTATTTTATTTATTTGAGTTTGAAAATGGATTATCTCTTATTATTTCCATAGTAATAAAAATACATAGGGTTATAAAAAAAAGTTTCAGTATATCTCTCTTATTTGGTAATATTTATAACATTAAAACACAACTATTTAAAAAATAAACAAATTAGAAAAAATTCTGATAAGGTATTAATTAATTAATATCCAAAAGAAATATTACCAGAATTAATAAGATAAAATTCCTGTGTTCTGTGTTATAAATTCAACATATATTTTCTTTTTTAAAGGAAAAATATATATTTTAATTCTCAGAAATG
>JH651251.1:816726-841629 GCA_000260095.1 Tetrahymena borealis | reverse complement strand
AATATGAACAAATTGCTTATCGCTCTCCCTATCATATCATTGCTAATTGTTGGTTTTATGATTTCTTCATAGAAACCTTCATTGAAATAAGATTCAGCTACATATGCTGTTTGGTCTCATTGTAGGAGCAATTATAGAGATTCTGACCCTTGTACTAACACTACTGAGTTTAAATTAGCTAAGCAATAATTCTAGGCTCTAACATAGGATATTGATACTAAGAGAGCTACAGTTTCATGCTATTTATTTTAATAGAACTTAGGATCTATTGAAATGAATAACTTAGAAATTAACAATAACAGATATTATGAAAAATGCTTCATTACTCCTTAGATTAGTGAAATTCTTGCTTCCAACAGTTGCTTCAATGATCACTACTACGAGCCTCTCTATATGTAATGTGCTGGTTTCTGACATTAAAAAAAACTTATAAACTAAAAAAATTATATATAATTAAAATTATAAAAATTATGTAAAGTTTTCAATATTTATTATGTTATAAAAATGATAAATTTTTGAGAAATCTTAAATAAAAATTTAGTTTTTATAAAACAAATTAATTTAGAAAATAAATAATTTATGAAGTTAATCTACTTATTTTACAAATGACTTTATTTAAAAACTTAAATAATTTTATATTCATTTTTCTATTATTTAAAATGAATCTAATTCATTATGATATCCAAATCCTTAACTTAGTTCCATGAAGTATTATTTAATTAAAACTCATCAATTTTAATGCAAGGGTGGGAATATTTATAGTTTCTCCTACAATTAGACAACTTAGGTTATTTTGAAATGTTTAATTTATAAATTAAATATAATTGATTTTATGAAAATAAAATATTGAGAAATCAATTAAGAATTTCTAACCTTAATGTAAATAGGAGGAATAATAATAAAAAATAGATCTGTGCTTAAAATAATAAATTGTATAGAGACTCTCAATTTTCAAAAGAAGATGGAATCCTCAAATTTCTTTAGAATTTATTGGATAAATAATAAAAAATTATTCCTTAGTTATTCAAATTGTTTAAAGTTTTTTTGATTTACCTGCCTTTTTATCCTATTGTTATTGCGAAAGAGCATTTTCAAAGGTATGAAATTTAGTAAATATAAAAAATAGACTAATATCAAACAATATAATAATTAATATTTAATAAAATATGTATGTAGTTAGATTAAAAATTAAGTATCTCTCAAAATTAAATTTTTTTAATATATCTTAAAGTAGAGTGGGTACTGTAAGTACTTTATTTATCAATAATTTAAATTATATTGTTGAAAGTCATTGTATGAGAAAATGTATAAAGTAATCATTTAAAATTCAGCAGCACATAGATAATGTAATTTAATTGAAAGAATTTTAAATCAATTAGGTTGAAAAGTAAGTATGTTAATCTCTCATTTGATTATATATATTATATTACAATATAATTAATTAAAAAAGAAAAGAAAAGAAAGCAAATTCAGATAAAAGGATATTTTTTAAAACCTGATTATTTATTAATTAATTTAAAAATTATAGCCAAAATATTTAAAAATTAAATAACTCTCTTTTTATTTAATTAATTTAAAATTTATTATCCATTTTAAAGAAGATTTATATTAAATACTCAAAGAAATGTTAATAGCTTTCTTGTTATAAATTTTAGATTTATACTATTCTTAGATTATATTATTTTCTTATAGTATAATTTTAAAATATTAATTTTTTAGGTAAAGAAAAATTAATTTATAAAACAAAATAGTCTATATACATTAAAAACTAACCATTTATTCATATTAAAAGGTATTAATAGAAGTTTAAAATTCAAATTCTTAATTATTTTTTTACAAATTGGCTTTTTGTTAATTTAATATTTAATAAGTTTGCTCATATTATTTCTCTAATTAATACAATATTAACATTTACTTTTACTCTTTATTTATAATTTCAAATAAAATAAATATTATGAAATGATAAATTTTTGAGAAATCTTAAATAAAAATTAGAAGTATAAAATAAATTAATTTAGAAAAATAATAATTCGTGAAGTTAATCTATCTATCTATTTATTTATAATGACTTTATTTACAAACTTAATACTTTTATATTTATTTGTGTCATAGGAAAGTAGTTATTTTATTAAAATATTTAATTTAATATATATTTAATTTTAATTTATTAAATAATAGACTTTTATAAATCATTTAACTGAAAAGAAATAAAAATTGTTCAGTTAATTCAGCCGAATTTATAGTAAAGGATATTATATTTTAAATAATAAGTAATCATAAAATTTTTGAATCATAAATTGAGCATTAATTTTTACTCTTTTAGTTTAAAAATTTTATGAAAAATATGACAGTAAGAACCCCCTTTGTATGTAATAACATTACTGATTTATTTTCCGATTGACAGACTGATTATGGATAATCTAACTACCTATTAATTAATAAAGACTAAATTGGAGGATATTAGGAAAAAGAAGATCACTTTGATATTAAAAAATCAATAATAATATTAAATCAGAAAGATATTTATAAAAAAAACACAAAATAAACTATAAATTAAAATTGGCAAATATGAATAAATTGCTAATCGCTCTCCCTATCATATCATTAATTATTGTTGGTCGGATATATTTTTCACTAGCTTCTTCACTAAATGATACTTCAGTTAAATATGAAGATTGGTAAGATTGTTTTAATAATTATTAAGATTCTGACCCTTGCCTTAAAACAATCGAATTTTTTACTGATATATAATATTTCTACTATAAAATTACAGGATATATCTATATTCTTGGAACATTTACTTGCAATAGATTTTAAAATCATGAATACTAAATTTAACAAAAAAATTTAGAAATTAACTATAAGAAATATTATGAAAAATGATTCTTAACGCCTATTTAAGAAAGCGAAACCTGCTTCTATAATCACTACTACTACTACCCTCATTATATCAAATGAGCTGGATTCTAATATTAAAATAAAATAAATAAAGAAAAAAATTAAATATATTAAAAATTATTTAAAGTATTCAATATTTTTTATGTTTTTTAAAATGATAAATTATTGAGGAATCTTGAATAAAAAGGTTTGATACATAATTTTAATCCCTACCCAACTTAATGTAGTTATATCATATTCTAATTAACAGAAATTCCTCTAAAGACTAAAAATTAGGAATATTACTTGAAATTTTTAAATTTATTTTATTAAAAATAAGAGAAAGTCTAAAGTAATAGATGAAAATTTTAGAGTTTGCAATTAAATACTTAACATATAAATTAATAATACTTAGAAATTGGAATTCAATTTTAAATAATAAATAAATTTAAAGTTTTTATTAAATAATTTGTGTAAATGGTTTCTTTTAAATCAGATATAGTTTTTAATTTTCTCAATCTGCCTTTAATTCCACCCACTTAGTCAGGAATTTCACTATTTAAATTGATAAGGTTATTTTCCTTTGATAGGCAGTCAAATGTTTAGGCAGTGAACTGTATTCATTTAATTGAATTTATAAAATATATCTAATCTTTTTATTTAGATTTTTAAATATCTTTTTCTCATTCTCCGACGTTCATTTTTGAATGAAATAATTTAACAAAAAATAATAAATAAGTTAATAAAAAATGAATAGAACTATACCTAAAAGAGCTGAATGTTAGGAATCAACCATAATTTTTCTAAAATTCAATTAAAATCTTTTTGTATTTTACACAAAGATAGTCTAGTCTGATTATAAAGATAAGGTAAAGACTACCTTATTTAGAAGAATAAGTATTTAAATTTTATAAATTATTCGAATAAGCCTAATAATTAATTGCCCTGTAAAATTATTTATTAATTAAATTTATAAATAATTTAAGTGATCATTAATTATTGTAAATTAAGTCATCATTTTTATTATTTTAAATAAATTTCATGAGTACTTCTTATTATTAGAATCTTTTAGAGATTTTTAAGTTAAAGATAGAGGTAGTAGTATGAATAATAATTATGCAATTTATTTTTAGAGTAGTACCCTTTATTTTTGATTTCTATTTCAACAAATTTTTTAATTAATAAAAATTAAGAGATACTAAAGTTATGCGTTTTTACTATTTTTATTCTCTATTGCTAGTAGTATCATTAATTATTTATAACAGAGAAATTAAATTTATTAAGTAATAGCAACAAGTACCATTTTTATGGATTATAAATAAATAAATGATAAACTCTATTTATTAATTATGCAAATTTTAGAGAAGACGAAGTCAAAAGTGGATATCAATTTGGTGATAGAATTTTTAGATAGATAGACATAGATTTAATAAATAATAGATTTTTTTAGCATAAGCTAAGAAAATAATTTTATTTTAATAAATTAGCAATTTAATAAGACAAATTAAGATTTACATCTCATTCTATATTACAAACTAATAATAAAAGTATTTTAATTTAAAATCTTTTTATTTTATAATATGGCTAAATAATTTTTCCTTTTATTCTGATTCTCATTACACTCTGATTGCAAAATTGAAATAAAATAGTTATATGAGCAGAGTTGTGGGTTATTTGATAAAGGAGAGTGTTTTATAAAGGTTTTTGATATAAAAATAAAACAATTGAGAAGATATAGATGATTTAATAAATCTAAATGTTTGTCTATTTCAAGCTTCTATCAGAAAAAAATTATTAACAAATACTATCTATAGGAGAGTATATTAATAAATATTTTTAATTAATATAGAAGAATTCCTACAACTTTTATCTTTAAAATATCAATCATCCCCAACCTCAAATAATAATTATTAATCAATTAAAATAAATAATAATCAAATCCATAAATAAGGTTAGTAAAGAAAATTATAAAATAAATCTATCAATCAAGTTATTATCAAGCATCAAAAATGGATATTGAAAACAACACACTTGAATAGTAGGAGTTAGAATTAGAGATGCAAGAAAGTGAATCAAACATGACTGAAGTTAGAGTGAGAATTGAAGATCCCTAGCTATATCTTATTAATGTTACTGCTGCATGCTTATTGTAAGAAGGAAACTACTATCAAGAAAGTGATGAAAGAAGATAAATTATCACTCTTGCTCTCCTTAAAGCAGCTGATACTGATCCCGAATTCATCTGCTAACTAGCTGTTTATATTCGTAATGAACTCTATATCAGAACAACCACAAACTATATTACAGCTTTCTGTACTGTCAATAAATCAACTCAACCTTTTATTGAAAAATACTTCAATAAGGCTGTTCTCTTGCCTAATGATTTGCTTGAAGTTTGTGAATTTGCTCAAGTTCTTTATATCTTCGATGATGCTAATTACTCAAATCTCTATCTTGATAATATTTTGTAGAAGGATATTCGTAAGAAACTCATTTTCCGCAAGTGTTTACAAAGATGTGTTAGAAGTAAGTTTACAGAATTCAATGATTACTAACTTGGCAAATATTGCACTGAGTCTCAACGTAAGAAAACTATGTTCCGTTATCTTTCAGTCACCAATAATGAAAAGTGGGACAAGGTCAGAAAGTAAAAGAAGGATAAGCTTAAGAAGGAGAAGAGCGATATCAAAAATGTTGAAGAAGGTATCAAGACATTAAAACTTGGTGTTATAAAAAATATTGCCAAGCGTCAAACTGCAATGAAAAATCACATGAAGGCTCCTAAGATCCCTAATTCTAGTTTGGAATCCAAGTATATGACTTTCAAGGATCTTATTAAGTTCTGTCACATCACTGAACCCAAAGAAAGAGTGTTCAAGATTCTTGGTAAGAAGTATCCCAAAACGGAAGAAGAATACAAATCTACTTTTGGTGATGCAGTCACTACTCCCTTCAACCCTGAAAAGGCTGGAAAGCGTATGAAGATTGAAATTGCTACCACTTGGGAAAATGAGCTTAGTGCTAAGGGTAATACTCCCGAAGTTTGGGAAAACCTTGTTTCTACTAACCAATTACCCTACATGGCTATGCTTCGTAACTTATCTAACATCCTTAAGGCTGGTGTTTCAGATGCTACCCATTCCGCTATTATCAACAAGATTTGTGATCCTAAGGCTGTCGAGAACTCCAAGATATTCCCTCTCTAATTCTTCAGTGCTATTGAAGCTGTCAAATAAGCTATTACTAAGGGATTCAAAGCTAAGAAGAAAGAAGACATGAATCTCAAGGGTCAAATCGAAGCTGTAAAGGAATTCGTCAATATGGATGAAAAGGAAAAGATTGCAATAGATTTAGAATAAACTGAATAGAGCGAATTCATTAAGGTTAACTAAGGAATTGGAGAATAGTACATCAACTCAATTGAGTTAGCAATCAAGATTGCAGTGAACAAGAATTTAGATGAAATTAAGGGTCACACTGCTATCTTCTCTGATGTTTCTGGTTCCATGGGTACCTCTATTTCAGGTGGCTCCAAGAAATATGGTTCAGTTCGTACCTGCCTTGAGTGTGGTTTAGTACTTGGTTTGATGGTGAAACAACGTTGTGAAAAATCCTCTTTCTATATCTTCAGTTCTCCTGGTACTGTTGTAAAGTAATGTTATTTGGAAGTTAGTCTCCCTGGTGATGAGCTTCTTCCTTCTATGTAAAAACTTCTTTAAGAAAAGAAAAAGCTCGGTGGTGGTACTGATTTCCCTTACGAATGCATTGATGAGTGGACTAAGAATAAAACCCATGTTGATAATATAGTCATCTTTTCAGATATGATGATTGCTGATGGGTATTCAGATATCAGCGTAGGAGGTAACTCGATTGTAAACAGTATTAACAAATACAAGAATGAAGTTAATCCTAACATCAAGATTTTTGCAGTCGATCTTGCAGGGTATGGAGAATGTATAAATCTTGGTGATGAATTTAACGAGAACAATTACATCAAGATCTTCGGTATGAGCGATTCCATCCTCAAGTTCATCTCTACAAAGTAAGGAAGTGCCAACATGGTTGAAGTTGTCAAGAACTTTGCTCTCCAAAAGATTGCCCCTAAGTGAGTTGTTTGAGTATCTCACCAAAAAATGCTCATTTGTTTTGTAACAATCATAATGAAATAAAAGGTCATAATAAAAAAATTAATTTATTGTATTAGTATTGTGTATTTTAATATTGTATTATTTCTTATTATTGATTACAAAACAGTTAAAAAACCTTTTTCTTTTCCTTTAATTTAGAAATTCTTTTAATAATAGATCATAATATGATAGGAAATGGCAAATAAATTCTAATACTTTTAAAATTAAATTATTATTGAATTATAAGTTTAATAATTTCCTCTTATTTTTTAAATATTAATGATTTATTTACATATTAATAAAATTCTCAATTTTCTAATTTATTTAATAGCAAAAATACAAACAGTTATATTTAATTTCTTTCTTTATATTATTTCCACCTGCATTATTAATTGCTAATAATTATGTCTTAATTCTATTATCATTAATAAATCTCTTTTTTGGAGATTACTCATAAAATTATTCAAATTAAAGAGTTTTTTAATGTTTGGAAGATTCATTATATTTTTAGAAATTATATATTAAAATAAAATAGTTTCCTTTATTACTTCTTGTTATAAGATATACCCATATTTTATCAAAATTCATAATAATAATAAACTAAATAATTCATAAAAGTAATTCATTCAATTTTAATTTGAAATTTAAAGAAATTCTTTTTACTATAGTATTAATGGACTTATAAAAAATCAAGTTAAAAGAGGAATTAATGATTTTATTTACAGTTGTTAAAAAATTCACAATAAATATGAATAAATTTTTATACTATATAATTCAATCATAATATATGTAATAATATGTTTATTATTTACTTACACTTTCATTTTTTCTCAAAATCAGTTATTTTAGGTACTGTTAATTGTTACAGAAGTGATGAAGGTGAAAAGAATATTCGTAATATTAAAGAAAATAAAAATTTTTATTTTATTGTATGTTAAATAATTTTATTTAAAGATAGTTTTTAAATTTGGGAAAGAAATGAAATCATATAATATTAAAGAAATTTTTATAATACCTATCAACTAAAATTCTTTAAAAATTATTCTATTATAAAACTATAGGTAAATAAGGGAAATTATTTAATTTAAGGTAACAAGACCTAGTAGTTTAAGTATTCAAACAAGTATTTAAAAATTTTATTAAACTAATTAAAAGAATATAATAGAAAATATTGTAAGATAATATTTAGAAAGGATCTATTTAAAATAAAAAAGGAAGCATTTATGCCTCTCTCATATCATAATACAACAAATTAAAGAAATAAAAGAAAATAGCTGATAAAGGATATTCAATTTATTAATTACTCTTAAACTTCGATCAATGCCCCACCTATATTGAAAGATTATAAAAATTTTTAATTAGACTGAGGGATCTTTTCACTGGGGTGGTACATTGAGGTTGGCATGGGGCATTAATCGAAGTTTTATAGTAATATGTAAAAGAAATACCATAATAATATTTAATATAAGTTTCCTATTTTTTATGTTATAAATTTTAAATTTATTAACATTTTTAAAGGAGATGTATATATTTTACATACTTAAATTTATTAGTTCATTTTTTGTTATAAAAATCATTCACATAATTGATTTTTTATCAAATTCCTATAATATAACTAAGATATTATTTTACATTTTAAGAATTAAGATAAAATTTTGATCTTTTAATGTTAGAACTTTAAAAATACCAATTAACATTTAAAATGATCTAATAGTCAAAGTAAAAAGTGTTTATTGATTAAAAGTTAAAATTCTAATCAATTTTTTTACTAATTGGTTATTTGATTGATTTTTCAATTTATATGAACTCTAATATTATTTTTAAATAATTTAGTAGATTAATAATAATTTTTATTATTTTAAATTATGATATAAATAAAAAAAAATATACTAGTAAGCAAATATGAACATGAATTTTACAGAAAATGTTAATTTAAATTCTTACTAAGTCCTACAATCAAGCATATTTTTTGAGATGAAAACTTAGAATGATATCAGTGAATAGATCCAAAATAGATAAAACAGCAGAAATTTAATCTTAATAAAAGAATAATTTAAATGAAAAAAAAGTTAATAATTAATTATTATATTTGATTTCTTTTACTAATAGAAAATTGGATGCTTACATAGATAAATAACAATTTAATCACATTTAAATTAACATTTTTCATTAAATGATATTATATTTCATCATATCATATAACAATTACATTTATAACAAATTTTGTATATTTTCCACAATAATTCCAAATAAAGTAACAACTATATCTATTATGATGATACAATACTGATGTTTTATATGAAGAAACATATGTATTGATTATTTAAATATGTTAAAATAAAAATTCCTGTTTTGAATTTATTTTTGAATTATATAAAATATATGGATCCTCCATCTTAGTTCTCTATTATATGGTGTTCTATAAATTATTATTTTAAAAGATAAAAATTTATATGAATTTAGATATAAATTTAATTTTAAAATAACTTGAAATAATATTACTGATTTATTATATCTATTTTTCCGATTGATTGACCGATTAGAGACGACCTAACTATCTATTAATTAATAAAGACTAAATAGGAGGATATTGAGATTACGATCACTTTGAAATTATATAAACAATAATAATAATAAATAGGAAAGATATCAACAAATAATATATAATAAATAAATAAATAATAAATTAAAATCGGTAAATATGAACAAATTACTTATCACTCTCCCTATTATATCATTGATAATAGTTGGTGGTGTTTATTTTTCAATAGCTCCTTCACAAAATGATACTACTTCAGTTAAATATTAAGATTGGATAGATTGCCGTAAAAATTATTAAGATTCTGACCCTTGCCTTAAAACAAGTGACTTTTCTTATGCTTAATAATATTTCTTCATGTAAACTACAGGATATATGGATATTCCTGGAACATTAGCATGCAATAGATTTTAAAATCATCTATATAATATTCAACAAAACAATTTAGAAATTAATTATAAGAAATACTATGAAAAATGTTTCATTGCTCCTATTTAATAAACGGATAGTTGCTTCTATAATCATTACTTCTACCCTCGTTATGTTAAATGCGCTGGCTTATGATATTAAAATAGAAATAAATAAAAAAATTATATAAATTAAAATCTTTAAAAATTATATAAAGTATTTAATATTATTTATGTTTTTTAAATTGAAAAACTATTGAGAAAATCTAATAAAAATGAATAACTAATCTCTTCAACCTAAAAATTTGCATAAAGGTTTCCAGATTAAATGGAACGCCAATATATATATAATTATGAAGCATATTTTGTTTCTCTCTTTTCTTTATAATCTCTATAAACAGTAAATGGTATCATGAATTATTAATAATTATTTTTTAATTCAGAAATCATAAAATTATTATTTAAATTATTTCTAAAATTTACAAAATTTTCTATTACAATCGAAAAATCAATTACACCAAACACATAATTTTATTTGGCTGATACTTAATGATTTTATAAGCAAGAAAGAATTATTCAGATTTGAGGCAAGATAAATAAATAAAAATTCTTTTAGTTTCTGATTAGAATTATTTATTCAATAAAATATCCATATAGATTAGCATAAGTGTGTTAAATACTTAGAAAATTAATCATATTTAATAATTGTGCTCTAATCTTATTCCCTTTATATTTTCTGATTAGCTAAAATTTTATTATTTTTTTCAAGAATTATGAAATAGCATTTATCTTTAAGGAAAGAAGCTTTTAATTTTTATAATAATAATTTATTTAAACATTTAAAATAGTTCAAAATAAAAAGTGATAATTAATTAATGATTCAATTTCTCAACAATTTTTTTATAGAATCTAGGAAATTAGTTTTAACTGAAGATGTTTATATTAGCATCATGCTTACACATATTATTTAATATATTTTTTATGCCTAAAATTTAGGAATGTATCAGTTAATGGTCTCATTTAAAAGCAGCCTATAATTTGTTTTAACTAATTAATAAATTGTAAATGAATAGATTTAATTAAATTACATTAAGAATTTATCATTCTTAACCAAACCTGATTTCTTTTATGAAGGGAATATTTATTTAGTAGTCTTACATAAATTAATAACATAAATAATATAACAGCATGAAAGAATATTTTATTCCCTAAATGAAATTCGATTTCTTATAAAATTACATTTTTAAAAGGTCAATGTATTTTGTGCTAATTAATGAGGATTTATAGTATATAAAAAATTAAGTATCTTAATTAATTAACTACTCTCATATTATACTTTTATAAAGCATTTAACTGAAAAGAAATAAAAATTTTATCAGTTAATTCAGTAGAATTTATAGAAATAGACTTATTTGAATTAAAGCATGTATTTAAAATATTTAGCAATGATAAAAAATTAGAATCATAAATTAAGAATTAATGCTTTATTCTTCTCAACTTTTATAAATTCTATTTAATTTTTAATAATCTAACATTTAAAATATTTTTTGAATAATATGATTCTATTTAATATGTACATGTTTTGATTAATCTAAATAAAAAATATACAAGTCATTCACAAATAAAGTTGTTTCAATGTAAGTAAATTATTAATTAAATGTAAACCTTAAATAAATAGAAATATAAAATTTAGGATTAATTTTAATAAGAAATTATAATAAAAATTGTATAATGAATTGTTAAAAAAATTGAATCAAATTGAATTTAAAAAAATTTAGTTTTAATTAGCACCTATAGATATAGCAACAGCATAATAAGTCAAATAAAATTAGTTATCAAAGAAAATAAAGCTGCTTAATAATAGAGATTACAGAAAGATAACATAAGTCTGGTAATGTAACTAGTTAAATAAAAGTAATCATTAAATAAGGGAAAAATTTATTTAAAATTTTAGACAATTAGATTTAAATTATAGAGCTTAATTTTTTTGTTGAGTTTTAATATCTATTAGAAAATCCAAAAGAAATTTATTTAATTATTATTTAGAAAATTTAATTAGTTATCTGTTTAAAAATTTAAAAAGTTAATACTATTATTAGTATTAAGGTTTGCTAAAATTTTTATGTTCTCATACATAATAAAAATAAGAGCAAACTAACAAGAAGAATTAACTTTTTAAGAAAACTATAAGTATTAGGGCAAAGATAAAATAAAAGTTAGGTAAGAACAAAGCCTTAAAAGTATTCCTTGGAGAAGTATATTACTCTAGGAATTATTATTACCATTTAAGGATTCAATAGAAGGAGTATATGTTAGTTTACAGATAGTGTAGCAATTTAATCATAGCTTATAGAATTTATCTCACAAATAAAAGTATTTTAAAAAATTAAAATTCTTAACTGTTTATTACAAATTAGTTATTTGATTGATTTTACTATTATGATAAACACTTATTTGATATTTCAGTTTAGTTTTTTAGGAAAATGTAATCCATGCATTTAAATTTATTTACTATATTAATTTATGATATCAATAAAACAAATAATATTCTGAACATGAATTTGACTGAAAATGTTTATTTTAGCATAATGTTAAATTATATTATTAAACATATTTTATGAGATGAAAATTTAGAGTAATATTCGTTAATAGATTCATTTAATTCATTAGAACAGCTGAAATTAAGTTTTACCAATCAAAAAAATCAGAAATGAGTAAATTTAAAGTCTTACATAAAGAAATAACAATATAATATGATTGAAATAAAGAAATAAATTTTCATCATATCATTCAATAATTAGGTTTTTGCTAAAATTTGTAAATTTGCACTAATTCCATATAAAGATGTTTTAAATTAAGTAATAATTACTTTTTATTTTTATCTTAGAAAATGAATTTTTATTGGAATTCCATCATAAAATTATGAGTAAAAAGTGGTATTTTTTTTAAATTTAATGAAAAATCCCTATTATAAAACTGCATAAATTAGAATTAATCAATATGTTTACCCTTTTATAAATTCTTAGATTGAAAAAGTTACTTTTATTTTTTAGAAAATTTATCTTGAAAAATTTTTAGTGAAGAGATTAAGATATTGAATTTTTTTGCTGTTTCATCATTGATATTAGTCTATGAAGTTATGGAATTAACTAATCTTCATCTTTTTCAGTAATAAAAACAGATTAAATTTATGCCAGAACTTACATAGTATGTTTCTAAGATAGAGTAGCCAAGAGAGATGGAATAGTTTGATGTATAATCATAAATTAGAATTGTCAACTAAGAAGGTAACGAATGTATTAAATGATTTAATAGTGTTAGGTAATTAGATATTCTTTAATTTAAGGAAATTGAAAAGTATTGTAAAGTGCTTTTAAATGAGGTTAGTAAATAAGACTCCTATTTATAATTTTTAAAGTAAATATGATAATTTTCAAACATATTGTAAGATAATATATAGAAAGTATCCATTTAAAATAAACAGCATATGGATAATATAATTTTTATGATTTTAAATCTCCATTAGAATTAGTGAAGTAAGTATATGTACCTCTCATATCATAATATTTATTTATATAATAATACAACTAATTAAAAATATAATAGAATACTTCTGCAAATTCAGAAAAGAGAGAGAATTAATCTATTAATTATGTTTAATAAATATAAGAAATACTACCAAAAAATTATTAGATTGAATTACTTTATTCTATATTGTTATTAAAAATTTATTAATAGCGAACCTATTCATATAAATCCTTAGAAAACCTAATTAGGTTTTACCTAATCAAAGAAACAGAAATTAATAAATTAAATAAAAAACTAACAAATTTTTTTTTTCAAAGTAGTGAATAGGTTCATATTAATTATTAGAATACCTAATTAGGGTTTACCTAATCAAGAAACGGAAATTAATAAATTAAATAAAAATGTAAACAAATTAAATGAAATAATGTGTTTATAATTATAAAAGATTCTTATTAAATTTTTATTTTCAATCTTACTTAAATTTATAACATTTTCATCACATGAAATTAACTATTTTTCCCTAAATATCCAGATTTTTTCTTATCATTCTAAAATTACATTTTTAAAAGATCATTAAATTTATTTTTCTAGGCAAAATTAAATAAAATAGCTCTTTTTATGTTAAATATAATGATATAGATATTTGACATAAAGTAACTTATGATTAATCGGTATATAAGAACAAATTGCTTATGTTTATAATTTTTAAAGTAAGTATGCTGATTGTCAAACATATTGTAAGATAATATATAGAAAGCATCATTATAAAATAAAACAGCCTATGAATAATATAATTTTTTTATTATAATCTCCATTAGAACAAGTTAAATGAGTATATATACCTCTCATACCATAATATATATTATATAATAATACAACTAATGAAAAATATGAAAGAACACATTAGCAAATTCAGAAGAGAAAGATTCTATTAAGCTGGATTAATTAAGATAAGAAATTTTCCAGAATATTAATAGAGTTAATAACATTTAATATAAGTGAATAGGTCCTTATATCATTAGAATACCTAATTAGGTTTTACCTAATCAAGGAAATAGTAATTAATAAATTATAAAATACAAACAAATATTTGATCAAAATAGTGAAAGGTTACATATTAATAATTAGAATACCTTACCTAATCAAGGAAACAGAAATTAATAAATTTAATAACAAAAAAAATAAATTAAATGAAATAATGTATTTATAATTCTCCAAGAAATTTTTTTATGTCTTACTTAAATATACAACATTATCATCACATTGAAATTAAAAATTTATCCCTAAATGTCCAGATTTCTTCATATCATTCTAAAACTACATTTTTAAAAGATTAATAAATATATTTTCCATGTAAAAGTTAAATAAAATTGATTCATTTATATTTACCGTATTTCCTCTATAAGCTTTGCGATACAAGTTGTGAGGGAAGCTCAAAATTAAGTTTTTACAAAATATTGCATTAAAATTTTAAACGAGGGTAGCAAATAAGACTCATTTTGATAATTTTTAAAGTAAGTATGCTATTTGTCAAACATATTATAAGATAATATATAGAAAGTATCTATTTAAAATAGAATATAATATAGATAATATAATTTTTATGATTTTAAATATCGATTAGAATTAGTGAAGTAAGTTTATATACCTCTCATATCATAATATATATTATATCATAATAGAACTAATTAAAAATATTTAGAATACTTCTGTAAATTCTGATAAGAGAGAGATTCTATTAAACAGATTAAAAAGAAATATTACCATAATATTTTGAATTAATTACTTTATTCTATTTTACCTATTAACAATTTATTAATAGTGAATAGGTTGATATAAATCATTAGAACTATCTATTTTTTCGATTAAATGACTGATAAGGGATGATCTAACTATCTAATAATAAATCAAAATATGAGGATATTAGGCATAAAATAGCTTTGAAATAAATTAAACAATAATCATAATAATAATAAATTAGAAAGATATCTAAATTTAAAAAAAAAAATAAATTATCAAATTAATCGGTAAATATGAACAAATTGCTTATCGCTATCCCTATCTTATCATTACTTACTGTTGGTTTTATGTTTTCTTCACATAAATAATCTACAGTTAACTATGAAGATTGGTAAAATTGTTGGAGTAATCATAAAGACTCTGACCCTTGCACTAACACTAAGGAGTTTAACTTAACTAATCAATAATTCATGCAATTAACTTATGGATATGCTGATATTGATATTGAAGCTTCAGTAGAATGTTAATCATTTTAAAATCACAAACTCTCTATTGAAATATATGGTTTAGAACTCAACTTTAACAACTATTATGAAAAATGCTTCTTTTCTCCTTAGGTTTAATCAATCGTTAATTCTAACAGCTGCTTCAAGACTCAATACTTCAATCCTATTTTTGTCAAATGTGCTGGTTTCTGATATTAATAATGAATTAATAAAAAAAATTATATAAAAATATATTAAAAATTAAAAGTATTCAATATTTTATATTGTTTTTTAAAATGATAAATTATTGATTAACCTGAAATAAAAATTAATAAGAATTTACTTTAATCTCTAACTTAATGGAGTCATATTATTTTCAAATTGATGAATTTTGCCTCTAATTATTTTTAATATATCTTTATTTTTTTATTTATATTTCTAATGAATCTATGGTATATTTCTTATTGCAAATATTTTAACTGTAGATATTTATATTTATGGGAATATATGCCATAATAGTTTTAAAGGAATCAATTTCCACTGTTAATTAAGGTTTCATTCTATACATATTTAAGAAATAAAAAATATAAATTAAACTGAGCTAGAGAATGAAGTATGAATCATTTGAAAGTGCAAAAGAATTTGTTTTCTATTCTTAAAGAAACATAATTTTAGCCGATGGTACTCTCTATATCAATTTAGAGAAGTTTAGATAAAAAAACATTAGTTAAAAATAAGGATGATTTATAAAGATGAATTTTAAGTGAAATAGGGGTGTGTAGTAACATTCATTTCTATCTATTTCGTTATTCTATCATTAGCAGAAGGAGATCATTGAAGAATTTACATTTAGAAAAATAGAAAATCACTCTAAAAAAATATTTTGAATTTGAAAATATAATAAAACTGTTCAATAAGATAATAACAATTAGATTAAGCTACTCTCAATAAGGAAATGAAAAAGTAATAAAGTTTGTAATTAATAACAAGCAATAGATTGTTAATTTTTGTATTTTATTTTCATAGTTTTTAAAAGAGATTATTACTATTTGTAATGAAAGAAGCTCTTAGTACTTCATGTATTAAAGTAAGGATTAAATTTGGTAAATCTATTTAACATTGGTGAATGAAAAAAATGCAGAAGATAAAATAAAAGTTAGATTTTAAAATATTGACTAAAAGGTAACTAGTATGTTAAGAAGATTAAAATAGGAAATTAGATATTCTTTTAAGGAAATTAAAAAAGATTGCATATAAATGAGGGTAGCAAACGAGACTCATACTTATAATTTTTAAAGTAAGTATGCAATTGTCAAATATATTGTAAGATAATATTTAGAAAGTATCATTATAAAATAAAACAGACTATGGATAATATAATTTTTATAATTTAAATCTCCATTAGAACTAGTAAAATGAGTATATATACCTCTCATATCATAATATATTTTATATTACAATACAACTAATGGAAGATATGAAATAATACATTAGCAAATTCAGAACTAAGAAAGATTCTATAAGAAATTTTAGAGAGTATTAATAGAGGAAATTACTTTATTCTATTTTACTAATTAAAAATATTATTAATAGTGAATAGGTCCATATAAATCATTAGAACACCTAATTAGGTTCTACCTAATCAAGGAAACAGTAAATAAAAAAAACAAATATTTGATCAAAAAGTGAATGGGCCCATATTAATAATTAGAACACCTAATTAGTTTTTACCTAATCTAGGAAACAGAAGTTAATAAATTTAACAACAAATGAAACAAATTAAATATTAATAATGTATTTATAATTCACCAAGAATTTTAATTAAATTTTTTTTATTATAGGTCTTACTTAAATATACAACATACCCATCACATTAAAATTAACTATTTTTCCTTAAATGTCCAGATTTCTTCATATAATTCTAAAATTATATTTTTAAAAGATCAATAAATATATTTTCCTAGTTAAAATAAAATATAATGCTCCATTGATATTTAATATGATGATTTAGATATTTTACATAAACTAATTCAAGAATTTTATTTAACCTTTTAACCATGTATATAAAACAACTCTTTATCATAAATCTATAATATATGAGTTACTCTAAATTAAAATACTGTATTCGATTTATATCTTTTCTGATTAACTGATTAGGGATAATCTAACTATCTATTAATTAATAAAGACTAAATAGGAGGATATTAGGAATAAGATAGCTTTGATATAAATCAAACAATAATAATATTAAATCAGAAAGATATCATAATATAAAAAAATAATAAATTATCAAATAAATAAGTAAATATGAATAAATTGCTTATCGCTCTCCCTATCTTATCACTAATTATTGTTAGTTTTGTGTTTTTCTCACTTCAAGAAACTACGGTTACCTATTAAGATTGGTAAGATTGTTGGAGTGATCATTAAGATTCTAATCCTTGTGTTCACAATAATGAATTTGAAGAAACTCATTAATAATTCATGACACTAACTTATGGATATGGAGAAACTCATGCCATAGCTGAATGTTAACCATTTAGAAAAAATAAAGATTATATTGAAATAAGTGGTATAGAACTCAATTTTAACAACTATTATGCAGAATGTTTCTTTTCTTCTTAGGTTTAATCGGTTGTTAATTCAAACACTTGCTTCAAGGCTCACTACTATAATCCCGTCTTTGTCAAATGTGCTGGTTTCTGATATTAAAAATGAATTAATACATAAATAAAAATTATATAATTATGTATTAAAAATTATATAAATATATATATATTTAAAATTATACAAATTGAAATAGTCTCCAATATGCTATAATCTTTTTAAAAATAATAAAATTAATGATAAATCTTAAATAAAAATTTATGAGAATTTACTATGATCTCCAGCATAAACAAGTCATATTATTTTCAATTTGATTTATTCCCTCTAAAAATTTTTAATATACCTTTAATTTTTTATTTCTATTTCTAATGAATCTTAAAGATTTTTAGTTGTAGATATTTTTATTTAAGGATATTGATGCTTTAATAGTTCAAAACGAATTAATTTCCACTATATTAAATATCAGCACACAAGTATTTAGCAAAAAAGTAATTTATTATTCTTTTTTATTTATAATAAACAAAAAATATTAATTAAACTAAGCTAGAGAATGATGTATAAATCCTTAGAAAGCACATAAGAAAGTGTTTTTTTTAAAGAAAGATAATTTTAGTTCGAATTTTAACAGAGGGTGCTCTCTGTTGCAATTTAAAGAGGGAATTTATTATTTAAGGAAGCTTAGATGAAAAAGGTATTAGTTAATAGGGATGATTTAAAGATGAATTTTTAGTGATATAGGATTGTGCAGTAACATTCATTTATATCTATTTCGTAGTTCTCTCATTTGTAGAAGGAGTAGGTTGAAGAATTTACATAATTATAATTAGAAAAAATAAGATTTTACTCTAATATTTAGCTTCTTTTTAATCAAGAAAAATATTATTTTGTAATAGTTCATCAATCAAATAAGTAATAAAGCTTAAGTTAGATAACAAGAAATACTTGAAAATTAAATAATAGGATTTAGTATTAATAGTTTTTAAAATAGATATTTACTTTTTGTAATGAAAGAACTCTATTAGAACTAGTAAAATAAGTATTTATGCCTCTTCTTTCATAATCAGTGTTTAAAAAAATGGGGTGGTAGGGGTGGGGGTAAAAGCATCAAAAGTGTCTGAAATTTCAAAATGGATTTAAAAATGTTCAAATTATTCAGGTGCTCAAAATTGAGAGAGTTTAAATTAGACAGGTTATACTGTATATCCAAATAAATCATTAGAACACCTAATTAGGTTTTACCTAATCAAGGAAACAGTAATTAATAAATAAAATAAAAAAACAAAAAAATTTTAATCAAAAGAGTGAATGGGTTCAAATTAATTATTAGAACACCTAATTAGATTTTACCTAATCAAGAAAATCCAATTAATAAATTAAAATCTAATTTTATTTATTTTGGATCTTACTTAAATTTACATCATTATCATCCATCATATTGAAATTAAGAAGTAGAAAGAAGTTTTTCTTATTATAAATCATTAAAGAACCCTTTAAGAAATAGATCGACAGAGGATAAAACCACAGTAATTTATATTTTAAGATATTTAGAATATTGTTGAATATTTTGATTTAATTTTTATGTTTTTTATTAGTATTTATTTAAAATATTTAACATTTTTTAAAAAAAAAATTATTCTTTTTATGCTTTTTATTTATATTTATGCTAATTTATTATAAATTATGCTTAGCATATTTTCAAGTTCCTTGGTAATAATATATTAATTTTTTAGATATTTCATTGAAAATTATGGATACATTTTATATTTTTGAAATAAATGTGCTGGTTTCTGATATTAAAATTAAATTCAATATAAAAAAAAATTACAAATATTGTAATAATATTATTTAAAGTATTTAATATTTTTTTTTTTTTTTAAAAACGATAAATTATTGAAAGAAGTTCTTATATAATATAAATGAATAGATTTTTTATTTCAGTAAATAATTAGATTTAACATATTACAATTGTTTGTTTGTTTAGAAAAAAAATTATTTGATAAAATAAGTTTTTTGATTTATATATCTTTTTTTAATTTTATTTTTCTTATATTTATAGTTATACAAATGAATTTTATCACTCAGATATTTACTGGATGTAATTGCTATGACACTGGTGCTGGTACTGAAACATGGACTGCTGCTGTAAATAAATGTCAATGTAAAGCCAACTACTATAGTAATCCCTCCACCAAGGGTGCTGCAGCAACTGATAGCTGTACTATCTGCCCCGATGAAGGAACTTCCGCTGCTGGTACTACTGCAGTCGCTTCTTGTACTGCTGTTTCTACTAATTCTATTAAGCTCTTTGTTTCTTGTGCTTTGGCTTTAATTGCTATGCTTTTCTGAGGTAGAGTTGTTGGAAATATTATTTGTAAACCACTTAGGAATTCAATTTTTATCTATTGAAATTAGTATTTATTTATTTGCTTATATATTTTTACTGATGATCGAACATTGCTCCTTAATAAACTTTTATTAATTTAATATTGAAAAGCTTCATTTAATCAATATGATTTATTAAAAATATTAAATCATTGTTAGATTGGTTATTTTTCTATAAAAAATATTGAAAATCAATATAAAATAATTAGGAAGAGAGTTACAAATAAAATATGAATTGAAAGCCATTAGTTGAAAACAATTTTTTTACATATTGAAAATAGTCATTTATATTAATATTGATTTGATTATAAAATTCTATTTTAAAAAATAGACCTCTAAGTAAATTTGGAGTATAGAAGCTCGCTACTTCTAGATAAGCTTAAATTTAGAAGATAATTTTATCTTAGCTTTATGATTATTTACATTAATTTTAATATTACTTTAAAGTTAAAATATTGGATAAATAAAAATTATTAATCATTTTATTAGCTTCTTTTTTAAGAATATTAATTCATTATTATTTCGAAACATAAAACCCTAATCATCTTATCATATGAAATGGCTTTGCAACTTATTTTGTATGTGATTGGATTACTCTTACAAGAACACAAGTATTTGAACTTTATTTAGAATTTTATAATAAATTCATGATAAAATGATATATCCTTTTATTATTAAAGTGTTATCATCATACTATACATGTTATTTATATATTAGAATTTTATTTTTTATGCTATATAAAAATGAAAAGAAGTTAAAAGATATCTTCTTTCAATCTGTCGTATATCCTTACTCTAATTATTTACTTCTTCTTAATTTAAAGGTAAGCTATCTTGATTTAATAATCATATTTTTATAATTTTGAATAATTTATCTTCTTTAATTCTGGATTTATTTTTGTATTATTGATAGATCTTTAAAAATTGTAACCAGTTGAAAGGAAAGTAAGAGAGAATCTTTAAAAGAAAAACTTAATTAAGGGAAATAGTGATATTTCTTCTCTATCTTAATTAAAATTTTTCTATTCTGCTTTATCTGTTATTTTACCTTAGTTTTTACTATAAAAAAGATTAGCCATAGATTTGTTAATATCCACAATTGAGGTATAAAATTCATATGTATAATGCATAATCAGCCTTCTTAAAAATATAAAGAAAAACATCATATTAAGCAGTAGTTTTTATTTAGTAAAGGAATAAAAACTATATTTCCAACTTTAAACTTTTATTCTTTTTAGCAATTACAATTACTAGCATTAAAAGGATAAATTAACCTAAAATTTCTTAAAATCCTTTCTTATTTAATAAAGTACTTTATTATATAAAGAAATGGTGAAATATCATCTTTTACCTCCTACTTGCAAACAATGTTATTTTTATATATAATCACCCAAAACATTTGTTATTTAAAAAATATATAATTTTATTTTCACCTTTATACTTGATCTGCTAATATCGCTATCACATGCATGTCCTATCTTGAAATGGATTATTTTTGACTGTTTTATTAAAATTCTTCTTTATATTACTAATAGTATTACAACTATTTAATAAGATAGAAAATAAGAATAGGAATACTGAAAATAATTAATTAGTATGATCTTACCTAAAAAATAAATTCTTATCATCAAAGGCCAAGTATTGAAATGACCAAATGATAAAGTAATTCTCTCTCTCTTTATTAAAGGTTGAAATATAATTTTATTTTGAAATAGAAGGAAATCCATTCTTTATAAGGAATGTGTACTTTTTTACATCAATACCTCTTTTACATTTTACTACTTAGGATTTGCATTAAAGATATAAATGTTAAGATCCTCTTCAATAAAAAAATAATAATAGCATATATAAAAGAACAATTATAATATATAAAGCAGATATTTTAGAATTCTAGTATCTATCCCTTCTTATAATTAATTAATAACTTAAATTACTTTTTAAATCTTATAAATCATAAATATTTCACAGACTAAAAGAAAAGTATTTCAAGCAATAAAGTAAATTAAAAAGTCTAAAGGTTTTCCATATCAAAATTAACCCTGAATATATATATATAAAGAGCGAACTGTCATCAAAAAAATTGATGACTTGATATATTTATACACTTTTAACTTTTTTTTAAAGTTTTGGAATAAAATATTATTTTAAATAATAAATAAAAGTAAAAATTTATTTTAATATGATATAAAAAAGAGAATAGATTCTTAATCTATTACTGTAAAGCTACTAATTTAAGAACCTTTATTAGAAAGATAAATCTTCAAAATTTGGGTCTTAAGATTTTAAATTAAGGGAGTATCTTAAATTAGAGCCAATCTTAAATTAGGAGTATTATAGTAATTAATTTAGTAAATTTTAATCAATCTTTATTAAGTGGCAAATGTTTATAATTTTTTGCAAATTTCCTTTATTTCTTAAAAGTCTGATTTTATTAAATGATAATTAAATGTCAATTTTTTTGGGGAAAAATACAAAAATATTGAAAAATTTGAAAGCTTAGCTTTTGTTTAACTTTGATTTAATCACTCTCTATCTCTCTCCAAAAGCTTTTTATATTTGGCTTTCTCCCAAAAAGTTTAATTTTATAATACCATTTCATCAACTAGCTTATTAAAAACAATATTATATTATAACCTTTACCACTAATATGTCAACTTGAGTATAAAATAATTAAAAAGAGATATTTAAATATGGATTTTTTATTTCTGTTGTGTTTAGAAGAATTTCTTTAAAAATACGATTTTACCCTTTATTTCTTCTTAGGAATATTCAAATTTCTATATTCTATTACTCAAATTAATTTAAATTTATATCTATCTATCTATTAACTTAATCTATGTATTAAAACTTTTTTACTACTAAAATTCAACACTTGAAATATCATATAAATCTTCATTTCTATCATAAATATGTTTTTGAGAGAACTCAAACTGATTTATTATTTACCATATTCTGTCTTTAGTGCTGAAAATAAATTTGAATAATTAATTATTTTTTAACTTACTTTTAAGGATATTAAATTCTGATATAATTTGTCTACACTGTATTTTAGAAAATAATTTATATTATCCATAGATTTTTACTTGTAGAGCATAGTAAAAAGGATATAGTTAAATCATTTTATAAATGATTTTTTATATTATTTTAAAGTAGAGTTAACCTTGATGATAGTAAATAAATAGTTATCAATATATATAATTCTGTAACCTAGGGTGTTGCTTGTTTTTCAATATAAATGAAATAAATAAAATGAAGAAATAGGTGTTTTGTAATATAATTTATTAAGCTTTATACAAATATAATAATGATTCATGATAATAAATTCTGATATAATTTGTCTCCTAATATTAAAATATTATTGGTGAACTCTAAAATTAGGTTTTTTAGAAAATTGTTAAATTTAAACATAATCAATAAGGATTCTCTTTTCTCATCAAATAAGTGTTTATTTGAAGGTGAGTATAAATAAAATCATGAAAGTTGAATACCAAAATACAATAGTATATTTTTCTTATCAAAAAACTAATATAAATATTAAAGGGAATCATGCCATTAAAAATTTAACTTTTTCTACTTATAGCTTTACAAGAAATTAATATTTTAACTATTAATATTATTAGTATTAGTTGTTAATAATTGAGTTCTTATATTTTATTAATAAGTTTGCAAAAATATCCTGGAAATCTTAATATGAATAATATCAAAGGAATAATAAAATAATTAATTATAGTTTTTGAATATCAAATATAGAGTTGGTGATACTAGCCAATTAAATAAAATATTTTTTATTTTGTAGAGAATCTTTTGCAAGCTAGAATGCCTTATGAATGTATTTTATTTCCTTTTTTAATACAAAAATATTAAAATATGCACCTCTTTTTTACTTTTCGTATAATCTTTTGATCAAAGATGGAAGTGTTAAATAAATTTTTACTTACAGTCCTCTTCTTTTTATTGAGGTTAAAAAAGAAGGGATAATTTGATCATTCTAGATAGTACAATTCTAATTTACTTAAACCTTCTCATTTATCTACTGATCTCTAATTTTATTACTTCTAGTAAATTTAAATAATAAATTATCATTACCCTCCATAATATTACTTATTATCTTCTACTATTTACTAAACTGCTTTATAATAATTGATTAATTCAAATTTAAGTAAGAATCTGTATTTGTGAGGAGAAAAGTACTTTCTTCTTTTCTTAATAGAA
>JH651251.1:795041-810843 GCA_000260095.1 Tetrahymena borealis | reverse complement strand
ATAAGAATAGGAATACTGAAAATAATTAATTAGTATGATCTTACCTAAAAAATAAATTCTTATCATCAAAGGCCAAGTATTGAAATGACCAAATGTGTACTTTTTTTACATTAATAACCTCATCCTTTACATCTTACTACTTAGGATTTGCCTTAAAGATATATATGTTAAGATCCTCTTCAATAAAGAAACAGTAATAGCATATATATAAAAAACAATTATTTTATAGAATTCTAGTATCTATCCCTTCTTTTAATTAATTAATAACTTAAATTACATTTTAAATCTTATAAATCCTAAATATTTCACATACTTTATAAACAATTCACACATATCCCAAATTAACCAATATCAACACTATCACCTTTCTTTTCATGTATAACTAAATGATTGAAAAAAAGAAGAAGATAATCAGTTTATTAATAATCTTTTTGATTAATTGTAAAAGAAAAGTATTTCAAACAATAATGTAAAATAAAAATTCGAAAGGTTTTCCATATCAAAATTAATCCTGAATATATATAAAGGGTGAACTGTCATCAAAAAATTGATGACTTAATATATTTTATACTTTTAACTTATATTCAAATTTCTTTTTTCTATTACTAAAATTAATATAAATTTATATCTATCTACCTATTAACTTATTCTTTATATTAAAACTTTTTTACTATTAAATCCAACACTTTAAATATCATAAAAATCTTCATTTCTATCATAAATATGTTTTTGAGAGAACTCAAACTGATTTATTATTTACCATATTCTGTCTTTAATACTGAAAATAAATTTGAATAATTAATTATTTTTTAACTTACTTATTAGGATATTAAATTCTGATATAATTTGTCTGCACAGTATTTTAGAAAATAATTTGTATTATCCATAGATTTTTACTTGTAGAGCATAGTAAAAACGGATAAATTAAATCATTTTATAAATGATTTTTTATATTATTTTAAAGTAGAGTTAACCTTGATGATAGTAAATAAATAGTTATCTATATATATTATTCTGTGACCTAGGGTGTTGCTTGTTTTTCAATACAAATGAAATAAATAAAATGAAGAAATAGGTGTTTTGTAATATAATTTATTAAGCTTTAAACAAATATAATAATGATTCATGATAATAAATTCTGATATAAATTGTCTCCTAATATTAATATATACAAAGATATTGATAAAAAATAAATTTATCTCAATTTTTATTCATGTGTCATCTACAAATGTTTAAATGTTTTTAAAATCATTATTATTCTTTATTTTTTAGGATTTATATTTATTATGATAAAGAAATACAGCTAAAAAATGTTCTATTTATTTTAAATATAGGTTTGTGAACTCTAAAATTAAGTATTTTAGAAAATTTTTGAATTTAAACATAATCTATAAGGATTCTTTTTTCTCTTGAAATAAGCATTTATTTTAAGGTGAATGAATATAAATAAAATCATGAAATTTGAATACCAAAATACAATAGTATATTTTTCTTATCAAAAAACTAATATAAATATTAAAGGGAATCATGACATTAAAAATTTCACTTTTTCTACTTCTAACTTTTCAAGAAATTAATATATTCACTATTAATATTATTAGTATTAGTTATTGATAATTGAGTTCTTATATTTTATTAATAAGCTTGCAAAAAATATCCTGGAAATCTTAATATGAATAATATTAAAGCAATAATAAAATAAAATTGTTTATAGTTTTTGAATATCAGTTATAGAGCTGGTGATACTAGCCAATTAAATAAAATATTTTTTATTTTTTAGAGAATCTTTTACAAGCTAGAATACCCTAAAAATGTATTTATTTCCTTTTTTAAAATCAATATAGGCACCTCTTTTTACTTTTCATATAATCTTTTGATTAAAGTCATGTTTAATTAAACTTGTAAGTGTTAAATAAATTTTTACTTACAGTCTTTTTCTTTTTATTGAGATTAAAAAAGAATTTGATCATTCTAGATAGTACCATTCAAGAGGTTGTTGGTTAATAAATTAGATCATTTACTTAAAAATATGATAATAACCATTTATATTGATAGTAAAATTTTATTGGAGACAAAAAATAATCTAAAAATAATTTATTTTTTGATAAATGGATAATAAATTCCAATATAATCTATACACTAAATATAAAATCTTGTAATAAATGTGTAAGATTAATTTCATTCACTAATACGGTATATTTTATTATTTTTATAAATATCATCATAAATCTCTACAATTGCATTATCTGTAGGAAAATGTATAGTAATTATTGAATTGAGTTGAGAAAGAATGAAGATTCATTTTTTTTATAAATTTAAAAATGTCTCCAAGAAAATTTACTCCATTGGGAAGACAAAGAATCAATAATAAATCAAATTATCTCCTAAGCCATCCAATAGGGTGGGGAGAGACAAACTGAAATATTTATTAAAAATCTTATAAATAATAAAATCCTATTTAATTTTTAATTTAATTTACATTAAATAATAAATGAACTAAAATTCTCTCTTTATTATAGTAACACTTCTCCTGCTAACCAATCTTCACATTACCAAAGCAGTTGAGTGTGCTGGATCTAATATTATTTCAAATCCTGGTGGTTCTTACTATTAATTTGTAGGATATTGGGGTACTATTTTAATTTCAAATATCTAAAAGTTTAAAATATTAGAATTATTTTTGATTTAAATCTGGCACCAGTTTGTTAAATGGTATTTGCAAAAATTAAGAATGTCGAAGTTGATAATATATAGCTTGATAAAACAGTTGTTACTGCTCATAAAACTTGCAAAATGTTAGTATAAGAGAGTTAACTCAAAATATTAAAATTAAATTTAAAATAAATTTTACTTCAAATAATAATACTATTTATTTATTATTTAAGATATCTATTAATAATTTTACTTTGAACAACTGCAAGCTTAACTATGGTTTTAACATTCTGACTTTAGCCTATGATAATTCAATCTCTTAAAACTTACTCTAAATTGATGGATTGGCTATTACAAACAATTAAGATATTGAATTACCAACAGCAAAAGTAGCTTCCTTTTTATTCATGCCCAAGTAGGTATATTAAATTCCTTAATTACTAAAAATAGAAAGAATATTTTCAAAAGCATCGCTGGTGAATAAATGGAAAGGAGAATCTGATGAGAAAAAAAGAATTATTTTGGAATCTAATTTTTCTCCGAAGAAGTTTATTGCATTATTACGAGCAGTATAAGATGAATCACCTAATAAAGTACTTCTTAATTCCACCATTTTAGAATCTTACTAGATTAAAGATGTATTAGGTGCTCCAATATCTATTTCACCAATTGAATCATTTTTAGTCTTTGAACCATTTAAACTAAAGTATACTCTTTATTATGTAATCAGTTTATCATTGAAAAGATCTTGGAGATTATTTCTTTAGTGCTATAATGAGAATCCAAAGCATAGTGCCTTAGTTCCATAGATGCGAGAATCTTTTTCAGTGGGAACTGTGTAAAAGATAGTTGCTTAAGTATTATCAAGTTGGAAAGGTGCAGAATAATCCTTACCTTTCATGTAAGTATTATCACTTTAAAATTAAGTCCCACAATATTCACCTTCTTAAGATTCCTAGGTGATAAAATTATAGCAATCGTAAATGTTTATATTTGGAAGAACATCTATTTCACATTATTTAGTACCATACTTAACAGAGAAGTATAGTTGCTCTTATTAGTTTATTTTTATGTTAATCCTTTAGGCTAATACACAACATAAAATTGCAAAAGAAATTAGCATTATTTTTATAGATTTCTTCTAAAAACTCATTTATTTAATGATTAATTTGGTGAAGATTACTTATTTTTAAGAATTATATTAATTATTTATTTATCTATAAATTTCATTATGAATTATAAGGAAAATTAAATCAAAATTCAATAGAATCTACCTTCTTTATACAGAATATTCTTATATAAGTTTCTGAGAGAAGAAAATCTTTTCTTTAATTCCTATAAAAATTCACCAAAATTAAGTATAGATTTGCCAGCTTGGAATAATAATTAAGAGAAGATTAATCTTAAGAAAATAAATAAAATAAAAATGTAATTGAAATGTTCAATAAAATTAACAAAATCAAATAAATTAATTTTCATTTATTATTTAGATAAATTAATAAAAGCTTTTTTGGAGAAGATAATCGAATAAACTAGCTAAAACTAATATTAATAATTTCAAAATGTAGTTAGAATCATTACTTAAAATGTATTCAAACTATTTATTATCTTCATTCTTATTTCTAATTCAAGAAAAAATATTCAATTTATAAAGGAATTTTAGGAATAATGAACTTTTAATTAGTAGGAGCTTCTGATCAGAATGTTTTACATAGCTAGATTAAGTAATAAAAATATTAAAAATATTCTAATGGATAATATAATCTCTTTTATGGATTATTTTTTATTTAAACATACAAAAATATTTAAAAAAATAACATTAATTTTGGTTTCTTAAAGAATAATATCTTTGTGAATATCAATTTAACTCTAAATATGCTTTTAAAAATATTAAGAAAAACAATTTTATAACTCATATTTTATTTAACTGAGGATTTTAGATGATATTAAATGGGTCGGTAAATAGTTAGTCACCAGAAATTATATTTTTTATGAGATAAGGAAATTAGAAATTAGAAATTACATTAGGGTATAAATTAGGTTAGAGGAAATTTGATATTATACTAATTTAATTAAATTTGATTCTTTACAAGAAAATCTTAGATTACATTCGAAATAATTGGGAAGTTCAATTTGCAGTTTAAACTAAACCATTACTAAATATAATTTGATTTCATATCATTTGTATAGTTTTATTTTGATAAATCAAAAATGTCTATTTATTATTTTTTTATGACCATTAAATAAATAAAGAATGAAACCAATATTTAACTTTTCTTTAATAAGTAGATTATTATTACAGTAGATTAATTTTCACATATAAATTTTCTTTGGTTATCATTTATTCTAAATAATTTCTATTATTTTGATACCAATTAGTTGAAAAATTAGTTGAAAGAGAAATCAAAAAATTATTGACTAGTTGTCTCTTAATTTTACTTTTATTCCATTCTTTATATTATTAAAAATCAAAACAAGTATTTTTATTTATTTTTATATTGAGAATTATCTACAAGTAAAATGTTCATTGAATAGAAATTAAAACTTTTTTAATATATTTTTTACAGATTCCCTTTAGATTATTTATGTACTAAACCCTTCTAAGTTTTCAATTTTTCTATTAAGAAATTTATGTTCTTTATAATCATTTTTTTATTTTTTTTAAAGTTTATTAAAAAATAGATTCAAAATTTATGATTTTTATAATAATATTAATTTCTTTAAAAATTTTTTAAATATATCTACCTTAACTTTTGGAATTAAATTGTATAGAGGAATTAAATATTATACCTTTAGATTCCTAATGGAATTAATGAATATAGATAGGAATTTCAAAAAAATTAGGCAATTCACAAAATAGAAAATCTAAATTCCTATTTTCCTCTTCTTAAAAAATATTTGCAAGATCTATTTATAAAAACAGAATTAATCAAAAAATCGGATTTAAAAATGTAATTAAATAGCAAAACCTTCGATTATTGAGTGAAGGATATCTTTATTAAATGCTATATTAATGAATAATTTTTAAGAATATTAAAATTAAAATTTTTTACAAAATATAGTAAACAATTAATGGTTTAAAATAGAAAATATTATGATTAGGAATTAATTTATTTGCAGTAAAATAAAACTTTTTATATTTCACTATTTTATAATTTGATATTTTATATATAATTTTAAATTTCGTTTAATAAATCACTCAGAAATTATAGAAGATCCTCTGAAGTTATTAGTTTACTGTTCAGCCTTTTCAGCAATAAAAATATTTAAACCTTCTAAGTTAAAACCAATATAGTAAGATTCAAAAATTTTAAAACTAAGAGTGATTTGATTGTCAAAGTAAGAATAAATTGGTTGTAGCAATAATTCATATTTGCCATTACTATATGGTCTAGTATATTAAGATGGCTTGATAGTAATAGGGAATGGGGTATTATCCTTTTGGAGGAAGGATAATTCAATTGGTTAGAGTTTTTCAATAGATGGTAAATAAACTGAAGTCTTTGTGTGTTAATTTTATTCATACTGAATACCTTATTCATAAAAAACTTGAAGGATAGCATCAAAGACAGTCTAAGGCAATAAAATGCGGGGATATGTCTCAGAGAAATGCACTATATATTGTTAAAGTAATTACTTTCCAAAGAATTCAAAACTACCATAAGAAATGGAGGTGTACTAATTCTAACCTTTTACTCCTGCTAATTCAACCATTTTACTGCCTTTCTTGATTAAAGATTTATTAGGGTCACCAATGTCGATTGCGCCAATAGATCCATCTTAGCTCAAAGAACTATTTAAGCTGAAGTAAACTCTTTATTTTGTGATTTTTCCAGATTAGTAAAGTTCAACGAGGGTATTAATTTAGTTTGGTTCCTATGTTCCTAAACAAAGGAAGCTAGATCCGTATCCAGAACTAATAGTATAAGAGAGAGTTTCTTAATTATCACCAAGTTAGAAAGGAGCAGTATAAACATATTTAGCTCCTTCAACTAGTTTAGCACCACATTTTTCAGCTTATTCACTAAATCCTTATATCATTGTATTAGAGCAGCTTATAGAGGCATGCATATCGATATTACATTAGTTAGTACCATACGAAACAGATATAGATAATGAATCCATATCATTTGGTTTTAGGGGAATTGTGATTCTTTAGGTCTTTACACAACCTAAAATAGCTAAGGAAATTAAAATAAAGCTGATCAATTTCATCTAAAAACTGATTATCTTATTTTTTATTTATATTGTTGTTTTTCTTATTAATTAATTACAAGATTTCTTAACTTCAGATTTATAATATTTGTTTATGCTTTATTAAACCTTATCAAAATTCAAAAGAATCTATATCTATTTTTCTAAAATTCTTTTATTATTTCTGAAAAAATACTAAATAATAAATTTGTCTTATCAAATGGATAATTTGTTCTACTTTGCTTATTAAAACCAACTATTGTTTTAAATGAAATAAGTGCTCAATACAAAAGAGTATTAAAATTTTTCTTATTAAAGAATGATTCACATTAACAGTTAAGTTATATGGTATTAAACATATTCTTAAGTTTTTATCAATATTTAGATAGATAGAGTGGTATCAACTAATATATTGTTAAAGCTTAATTTTAATTAAAGGTTAATTTAGTTATAATTAATTCAAAATGATCTTTCTTCTTCTAATTACAGAATTTATTCATTAGATTTTGTTTGTCGTCTATAGTAATAGATGGTAATTTTTTTATATTTGCAAGTATAAAAGTAAAATAGAATTAATACAAAAATTTCTTAATATCTCATCTAAGCTTCTTAAATATTATTTTCATTTATAAGTACCTCAATAATACTAAATCAGTTCTCACTGATATTTCATCAAAATTATTTTATTATCAAGAAGAATATGAATTGATTTAATCATCCTAATAATCAAGCATTACAATAAATCTTAGTGCTAGATTTTATTAAAATTATAGATTGGTACAATTAATTCAATTTTTATTTAAAAAGGAATTAAAACCTTTCTAATTTTTATTTTTGTATTTTAGTTGGTTGTATTAAAAGGAATTTATTAAAAATTAAATACTTAAAAATTAACAGAACCCCCCTCTTTCACATGACTGGTTGAAGTTAGATATTTTAAAAATTAATTAATTTACTTTAATTTTTTTAATCAAGAGTGGGAGGAATATCTTTTTAAATAAGCTTATCTTCCAAATATATCTTTAAATGATATAAATTCATATGATTATTCATTATAAAGTAAAATTTTACTTATATAGAGAATCATTATTAAATTATTTTTAAAGCAAATCTTTAATGAATTTACCTTTTAATTTAAAGTATTAATATTGGAATTGGAATAGATAATAATAGATAATGAATTTATCTAAAAAGAAAAACATAATTTATCAAATTTATAAATTTAATAATTAAAGAGTCATTACAAAAAATAACTCTTCTTAAATACTCATTTTATTTTCATTTCATAAAAAAATAAATAAACTAAACTCAAAAGAATTAATGAATTTATTTTTTTAAAGAAAAATAAAAGATAATCAAATATCTCATAAGAAAGTATCAATAAATTTAACAGAGATATAAATATAATTTTTTAAAAAATGATAATTAATTAATATAAATAAGGACAATTAAATTAAATTAATATTGCCTATAAATATCGTAAATTTAATAAAAATAAGTGTGTTTTTAAATTCAAATTCTTATCTATTTTTTTTACAAATATGATAATTCTTTGATTTATCAAATAAGATTAAGTTGAACATTAATGGGATTTTTCTATTAAATTTTTAAAGAAAATACAATACTTTCATGTAACTTTACTAAATTATATTATGTTATTAATATTACTAGTAAGTATGAACTTGAATTTACATTTATTTCAGAAATATTGTAAAGTAATGAGCCAAAAATTTAGAATATTTCTGAGAATAGATTGACTTAAGTTATTTTAATATTTTTAATAGCATACATTATGTTTTATCCAATTAACAAATCAGAAGTTTATAAATTTAAAAAAAGAAATATATTAAATGATGAAATAATTATAATTTATAATTAAATTAGATTTGTTTTATTAAGATGAGAATTATTTTGGGGAAATACACAAATATAAATAAACAAAAATTTAATGGCATTTAAATTTAAATATTTTCATTAAATAAAATAGATTTTATTTAATTATTTTATTCAATAATTACATTTTTAAAAGATCATAAAATTTTGTTTACTTTCCTCAGTAATTCTAAATAAAGTAGCTCCATTTAATATTATGTTACAGTATCTTTAGATAAAATGACATATGCATTTTATTTTTTTATTTAAAAAAGTACTCAAAAATTCCTGATTTAGATTTAAAATAATTAAGTGGCTTGCTCCTCTGTCTTAGTATCTTAGTTATCTATTATAAAGTGTTTTTTAAACTTTGTATTTTAAAAGATATTAATTAATATGGATTTGGATATAAATTTAATTTTCTTGTGACTTGATATAATAAATATTATTTGATTTATTTATATTTTTTCTGATTGATATATTAGGGATGATCTAACTACAGTAAAACCTGTCTATATTGGGCACTTAGGGACAAGATATTTTTACTCAGCTAAAAAAGTTAGAACTTTAAAATTGTGCCTAATCTATAAAAGTTTCCAAGTTGGCAGGTTTTATTGTATCTATTAATTAATAAAGATTTAAAAAGAGGTTATTAGGATTAAAATAGCTTAGATATAAAACAAATAATAAAAGAACTATTTTAGAAGAATAAATTTTGTAGGTGCCTATGATAAAATAAAAAATGTTTGCATTAAAATATTAAATGTTAATGATAAAGAATGATATGAAAAAATTATCTTTTAAATAAGTTTAATACCTATAGATACCAACAGTAATCAATATTAAATTATCAAAATATATAAATAATAATTAATTGTATTCTTTTGACATAACAATTTTTTTCATAAAAATAATATTCTTAAATGATTTTATTTTTATAATTTTAATAAAAATAAGAAAGGTATGAAAGTATTAAATATGACATTCTTAATAAAAAAAGTTTGTAAATATATAAAAGGAAATTATGCGATCTAAAATTATTAATAGATTTAGCTATTTATTTAAATTTTTATATTACATATATTTTTATATGTCAATTTTTTATTTTTCTCAATATAAGAATAATTTCTACAATCATAAACCTCCACAACCGATAACAATAGGATCATAGTAGTAGGTCTTGAAGCAGCTACTAGAATTAACTATAGCAACTATTTAAGGATCTTAGTAACAGTTACTATATAAATTATTAAAGTTAAGTTGATATTAAGGTTAACTACTACTTCTAAAATTCATAAATTATTAGCATTCAGTAGTGATAGTTGTTGGCTAATAGGTTTTTGCATAATATTAATTATTAGCTTATTGGTAATCTTCATCACCATAACAATTTGATACAAGATTGAAATTAGAATTATAACAATCATTATATTATTCGAAGGTAACAGGTTGATCTTAAGTATAAGGCTTTTCCTTGAAAAGGAGAATACCAGTTAGAGCAAGCAATGATATAATTGGGAGAACAATAAGCAATTTGTTCATATTGATTGATTTGATTTATCTATTATTATTTATTGATATTTTTTAGATTAAAAATAATTATTGAATAGTTTAAAAAATAAATTTCTTATAAATACTAAATCTCTATACAAAAAGAATATCAATAATATTTATCTATTAGTATAAACAAACTTTAAAAAATATAATATTTACTTGAATTTGTTCATTTAATAATTATCCGATCAAGAATTCCCAATCTTAACAAAATTCCTAATCTAATCAAAATTCCTAATCTTATCAAAATCCTTAATCCTTACAGAATTATCAGTAATTTAATAAGGATCTAATTATTAGGAGTAGATTTATCCTTAAAATCATCATTATATCTGTATCAACATTATATAATATTTTAAATTGCTATATTAGATAAAAAATCAATTCTCTTTGAAAAGAAATCTAAATTATAATCTAGAAAAAAATTTAACATTAATTAAGAAATTATTATTATATAAATTGAATAGTCATGAGAAATAGTCTAATAATCAGAAACGAATAAATACTCATGAATCAGCTCAATGAGTATATAGATGCTATAAGAATAAGGAAAACTATCAATAATCTCTATCAATATAAAGGAAAGAATTTAATAAAAATAATTAGTAAATACTTTTAACAAGCAAATATAAGGAAATCAAAGTAATTTAAAAATGCAAAATTAAATTTTATGATAAAATCTAATCAGTCAAAAGGGATTAACCAATCTTCTTATTAGTCTATACGATCAGAAATGTATCTATATTGTTTCTACTAAGAAAAATATAAAGTAGGTTTTAATATAAGTGAATTTATTATTTAAGAGAATGATTAGTAAGTAATACAGACAGACAAATCTCTTTTTAAAAATAAAAGATATGTTTTACTAAAATTATGAAATATTTTAATTATATGAATGAAACTAGTATGTGAAAAATAAGGATATACCTTAAGATTTTTAAATTTCTGCTCTCTTTTAAAATAGTCGCTTTAAAAATTACAAAAATATTGCTTTAATATTCAAAAGCTATTCTAAGATGTTTTAAAATTGTATTTGTAATGATATTAAATATTGTATTAATTTAAAAATGTGAATAAAAATATTTTAGTGAAGATTCTATTTTTTTCTTATGTTTAAGTATTAGAGTTTTTTTTATTAAGTATTAAATTCTACATAGAAATAAATTAGAATACAATTCAAATAAAAATACTAAAAAAATTAATAATGATTATAAATTATTTATATATTAAATGGCTAATTGCTACTTGTCCTATGTTAGAGCTTAATATTATTGCATTCTTACCTAATTAAAGTTTATTACTGAATTTCACAAATCTTTGCCATAATAGATATAATCAACAAAGATTTTACCTAATGGCTCAGGACTGAATATTTGGTCGCACTTAGGGCAAATAGCATTAGATAAATCTCCTGAAAATTCACCTAATTCAGATTTTTACTAGCATATTGGGCATGTATATAAAATTTTTCCATAAATATCTATATATGACTATGCCTTCTCCTTTAATTATTCAAAATTATTCAGTTATTCTTTTTCATCATTAGTAAGGGAGTCTTCAGTCCAGTAAACATCAAAGAATGTCATCTTATTTAAAACGGTATCGCTTTTTATTTTGAAGTATCCCTCATCTCCAAAATTCTTTCCATAAGAGTTTAAAAATCTTAGATAACCCTAATCGTATCCTACTAATACTACAGCATGACCTTTTGTATTACCAGCTAATGGCCCTACACTCTCAAGGATACCTTAAGGATTTCTTTTATAAAAATTAAAAAACTCCTTCCATTACTTCTCACAAAGTCTAAATATTGCCACTAAAGGCCTTCCTGCATTTATTGCATCTTTAGCTAAATCTATATTTACCAATTTATATGAAAGTCGATAATCATTGCATGTATTTTTTATAACATTCTCAGTAACAGCACCATTTTTTCCATACTCTTAGATAAGTTTTAATTTAATGTCTTTGAATTCTGGATATCCTCCCTCTCTCTTGTAGATTCCTAGCATGGATATTTAATAAACTGCTGCAATTGCATGAGCATAGCAAGTACCTTCATTTCCTTAATCGTGAGCTTTAACTTCTTTACTACTATTAATATAATCATCAACACTAAATTTCCCAATTATATCAACTAGAACATTTGTTTAATCTCTAGCTTTTATCATTTAATTAATGAAATCTTTCAGTATTACTGGATTATTGACCTAAATGAACAGTCTACTACTTCCTGTTGTAGATAGCTTAAATTAAGTATTTCTGGCTAAAAACGCGAGCGGGTTTTAAAAATTACTTTGCTCTGAGCTCATTTCAAACATTAATTTAGCTCCTTAACTCCAGTCCTGCTAGATTTCAGTGTAGAGTTAGTAGGGGTTATCTATTTTCTTTTCTGTTATGAAACAACTCACTATATCTACATTAATTGATTTTAGATATTTTGAATATTATAACGGATCTCCTTTATCTGTTGGAAATCCATCTGAAAATATAAATACTACTTTCTTTCTTAAGTTAGATTATTTTTCTAATTAATTACATGTAAGTGAGAGTGCTTTACACATAGGAGTGTATCCGTAGATCAAAGATTCTATGAGGGCACTAGAGATTCTAAAATTCTTATCTTACTCGCTTAAATAATTAGTTAACTCGCCAATTTTTATTGTTTTAAAGCCACTCGATTCAAATAATTTAACATTATTTGTTGCTTACTTCATTTTATTTAATTATTCTTTGATTTCTTCTCTGATTATATCATTTTTATCATTTAATTTAATTCCAAATACTTTAAAATATGAAGAAACTGCATTCCTTCCAAATAAATAAGTATCAGTCGCAGTGCTTAATAAACCATCATTTTTAACAGCAAGTGGAAGTTTATCAATAAAATTTTAGAAAAATTTTTCATCGTTTACTATCAGCATCCAAAATAGGATACTTTCTTCAGTAGTAAAGTCATTTATAAATTAATTTAAGCTGTAATACTTTCTTAAGAATCTAGCTCTTTCCAATACCTTTTCATAAATCTTTTAATGGTAGAATCCATTTTATTCATGTTCCTCTAATTAGATTTTTTATTATTTTATTCTTTGAATCAGTAAAATTAAATCGCATATTTCTTCTTATGATTAAGAACCAAAAGCAATAGAAAATATATCATCATTACAAATACTTCTTTCTTGGGTTAATCTTTATAGAATTTGCATCACTACACTATACCTCGTTCTATTCTATTAGCCCAAATCCTAGCAATTTAGTTCATTAAATTATGCTCCAAAGCTCTACTTCATTGAGCCAGATACATCAAATAGAAAGCCATATATTTTAGGTAGGGATTTTACATTAAAGCAGTTCTAGCATTAATTGAAGTTACATTACTTACACACATAGGATTTTATATTTAGTGTACTGATATTATTGTTGCATATATTACAAATTCTTTCATTAAACTAATTCTCATTAGGTATTTCTAAGTCAATATTATTAATGAGCACTTCAGTGAGCTAATGTCCCTCATAGCATTAAAGAGTTGGAACCTCCTCCATTACTTTAGATTTATAAAGTATTTTTTTATTTGTTTAAGAATTTTGATTATTTATTAGTTTATTTATTTAAATTTTTTATTGCAGATTTGAGATTGAACTTTTAAAAACATCTTTTTATATTTAGAAATTTTTATTTTATTTAAGAATCGATTATTTGATGATTACTATATAATCTAGAAGAGAATTAATATTCTAATTATTAAATGCAATGAAAGCTTGTTAGTTCTTAAGACATACTCATTTTAAAATAAAATATTAATACCAATTATATGTAAAATGTTAATAAAAAGTTAGTTTCTTTTAGCTAATTTAGCTAGGAAAGAGAGAAAGATTAGTTACTTCATCTTAGAAATAAATATAAGTGGCTTAATTCTTCAGATTTTAAAACTACTCAAAATATTGTTTTCCATTCAATTCTAATAAAATTTGATAATTATTTAATGAAAATAATTAATTATAATTCTATGATTCTGATGATTACTATTACTGAATAAAATAATACTTATTTTAGAAAATACTTTTATTTTTACCTATCTTTTTATTAAATTGTAGTAAGTAAAAGCTGACGTAGTAAGTAATAGCTGATGAAGTAACTACAATTAGAAAGAAGGTATATTAGAGGCAATTAGCAATAAAATTTGATGAAATTTTTAAAAATGATAGAGGAAATTCCTTTAAGGAAATAGAGAATTGAGACTATATGCTGAGTAGACTTATCTTTTTTCTAAGATAAGCCAGAAATAGTTAATTTTTCCATTATCTAATAAGATTGAAAAGCTCTTAATGGATAGGTATCATCCGTAAGGGTGCTTATGTATTCAGTATTAGATAAAAGATAATGGATTTAGTAAAATATGCTAAGAAGTAGTTTGATATGGATTTAGATTAATTTATAATGGAAGAGTTTAAGTTTCTAAAGTACTAACTAGTTAAATAAATGATTATATACGCTCATTCGAAGAAATAATTAGCTATCATGCTTAGTAAAAATACAAAGCTTAAAAAAATATAAAAATACTATTAAACACACATTAGATTATATTTAAATATTATTAACTTTCAAAGTAAAATCTTATCTTCTTTAAAATTAGAATTGTTAAAGCTTGAATCTATAAAAGTTGAGTATGGATATCAAGAGAAAGTAGTATAGGATATTATTTTATTATTAAGGATGGGAATTATTTCATCAGTTTAGAAAAAAATTCATCTTTTAATTGTTTTTGCTTTTATTTCTTTTAAGTAATACTAAAAATATAAAAATTACCTTTCCTTTAAATATTATAGAAGTGTGCTTAAGAATTTTTTAAATAAATTTACTAAGTCTAAGCTTAATTATTTTATATCACTATTTATAACTTTAATTAGTACCTTTTTGATATGAAATAACTAAAATAACTGAAGGGTACCCAAAATCTTTCCTTCTAATCTTGATTTATATGGATGCTAATAAATGAGATGTTTTAGTAAAATATTTTATTTTAGATTTGATTTAATTTAAATGAAAAAAAATATACTATATTCCTCATTAATTAACACTCGATTAGTTTATTTTTCTATTTGGAAAAAAGTAAACACTAATAAGACCTAAATATCTAAAAAAATTTAAGATACTAACTAAAAGTAAGAAATTTCAAAAAATATAATTTATTCCCTTTAAAATTGAATATTATTTATTTACTGATAAATTCTTAAATTTATTCTTAAAGGATTTTATTAAAAAGTATAACAATCAATTTTAGTTCAAATTAATCATTGTAAGGGTGAAATATTTCACTTTCTTAATTAGTCATTAAAAAGCTATTTTATTTTTCTTAAAATTTTTAGCAATAATATTTGATGTCTTTAGAAAGGATATCAATATTCAATTTATCTAACATCATATCAATTTTTACAATTTTGAGGAGTTATTTATAAATTAATTGCAATTTTAATATGATGAATGTTAACATAAAGGGACGTAATCTTGAATGGGAATTATTTTTTTT
>JH651251.1:710076-792862 GCA_000260095.1 Tetrahymena borealis | reverse complement strand
CTGTAATACTAATAACTTTGAATAGAACATTTTTATTTAAGTGCTATGTAATTTAGAATGAAAATTGTTGTGATTAAATAGAGTAGATTAATCTGCAAGAAACTTTTGTATTTCTTATAATTTATTTGAAAGATCTCATTTTGAAAATTTAAGTTTTTGATTAGGTTTTGATCTTATGATTTAAATTAAAAACTAAGGAAAATTAAAAAACATACTGATTAAAAGATAGAAGAAATTTTGATTTGTATAATAACAAAAAATATTGAATTATCTAATTTGTTCATTATTTTTTAAGATGGAAGAAGAATCAAGTAAAGAGGAATCTTCATTTAACTTTTAAAATAGTGATTATAAATATGAAGATATTATAGAAATCTAGGGAAAAAAAATATAATCTAGAAGACTCTTTATTATAGGTTAAGAAGAAGATCAAGTTGAGAAATGTGTACAATAATTAGAAAAGATAGGATAAATCATTAAAATAGAGAGAGAGAAAAATAAGGCAATAATTTATTACACTAAGCCTATTTATATAAGTATTGCGAAAAAAGCTATTAAGGGTTTACAGAAAATAAAAGTTTTTAAATCAAAAACCAAAATCTCTCATAGTTTATTTTCCTCTTCTGATTATAATTCTGAAAATAGTAGCAGCAATAATAGTAATAATATGTCCTTTTTGTCAGAAGAAATTATGTTAAATAATAATATTGAATGTAAGAAAAAGATTTGCAGTGATTTAATAGATTTAATTTTCACACATAAATGGAATATTATAGATTTATTAGATTACATTTAATCATCTGAAAATAGGACAAGCATGCAAGAAGTCCTTCTCTAAGAGAGAGAAAAGATTGAAAGTGCTTTAGAAATAGCAACAAAATATAAAGTAGCAAAATAACAAGTGCAATAAAATGAAAGAATTAGCTTAGAAACTAGTAAATCTTCTTCTTTATAGAAGGAGTAAAAAGTTAATAATTTAGAAAATTAAAAGGAAGAATTATTCACATCGTAATCTTATCAATTATTTAGCTTCATTGGTTAAAATTAATAAGAAAATAATAATATTTTAGAAGAAAGTTCTTTAAATAAATAGCTATTGTAAATTGAAGACAATGACTAAATATATAAAGAATCACTTAATAATAATTCGATTTAAACTTCAAAAAATTAAAAAGCAGCAATTGAATACGAATAAAAATATTATGACAGATAAGCAAAAGGATAACTTAAAAGATTATAATAAAAAGATTCTTCTCCTTTTAATTAAATTTTATCTTAGAAAAGATAAAAATCATCAAGGTCATAAACCCCTACTAAACAATGAATTAATAAAAAAATTAATTAATCAAATACTATTATATATGCTTCAATAAATAAAAAATTTTAAACAAAAATCACTAATACCTACTTAATTTTCAATTGTAAATTTCTATTTTATATTCAACTATATTAAAATAATAATTGTGCTTTATAAATTACTAACATTTTTTTTGTTTAACATAATATAAAAATACCAAATTTGTGAAAAAATAAGAAATTTACTTTTTATTTTTAAACAAAAAATTAGGTTATTAATCAAATCAATTTTAAATAAGAAATAAAAATTGAAAGAGTGTGTTTATGCAAAAGTATAAGAATATACAAAGATACTAAAATCAAACGTTTCATTTTATTCCAAATTATTTATTACCTATGTTAGATAGATTTAAATTATAAAATATTGGTCTTCAAAAGTTATTTTATTTTTTAAATAATATTAAAATTTTTAACTCACTTTATTTTTTATTTAATACAAAAATGAAGATATCTACATTTTTAGTCAATATAAATCTAAAATTAAAGATTGTATAATGTAGAATTTCTTTAGGAAAAGATTTATCCTTTTAATAGTAGGTTAGATCCTTTAATTGTCAGATTTTTTAATAATTTATTCTTCTAAAATTTTAAAAAGATAACAAGTTCTAACTTAAATATTAAAATTTAATAACTTAAAGAAAATATAATGAAAAAAAAAAATACACAACAATATAAGCATAATTGATTTATTAAAACTATTTATTCAATTGTAAAATACTCATTCATTAATTATTAAGGAGAAATTGCTATTGATCATTATAATAATATTTTATTACTCTTATTATTTTTAAAATCATCATTGATATCAGATATTTTGTAAGTAATTTTTATTTACTCATTTACTTCTCCTAATTATTATTTTTTTAATTTTCGAGTAGCCTTTTTATAGTAAACTAATTGCATTTTTTCCTTCTTTTTTTAGCAGTATGAGTAGATTGGAATAATTAGACTCTCGAAAATAAAGTTTACAAAGAACAATAAATTAAATAAGATTAAGAAAATTGAAGCCAAAAAACCTTAATTTAAGAAAGATTCAACTTCACTATCATTTAAAACAGTTTATCCTCTAATATCTAAATTAAATTAATAAAATAGAATCATATACACCCAAGTTAATGCAAGAAATATATCTCCAAAAGCCTTAATTAATGTTTAGATTATATATCTATAAGGTCTTAAATAGAATGTCATTATTGAAGTAATAAAATTAAAGAGTCCACATATAAAACAAAGATGTAAAGGATGTTCAGTTAAAAAGAAAATAAAGAATACTATCAGAATTTTCTTTAAATGATTGATGAAATGGTAGTTTTTAACAAGATAATTTACTTAGGTTTTATCTTATTTCAATCTAATAAAGAATAAATTAAAGAGCTATTCATTTTATTTGAAATAAGATGAGTTATTATAATTTTTAAAAAACCAAAAACTTGTAATGAAGAATATTGATCCAATAAAGGCTGCAGAATAAGAACTCCATCTGCTTAGCCAATTTGATTCAGAAACATTTACTATCTATATACATAATGATATTATAATCATTAATAAATTTACTTCATTTTCTTAGCTAATTCTAATAATTAGGAAACTTAATATTTTTTCAATTTTAATTACTCTACCTTATAGTCCTTTATAAGGTAGATGAAAACACTTTAAAGTTTGGAATAATATTATTACTGCAAAAAGCACTAGATATTTATAGAATATTACTTCACAATTTACTAAGAATGAATCGCGAAATCCTAATCTATCAAATTATACTTTACCAGTGGTTTTAACATAAGGATCAACATTTTAAAATCCTAAAGAAAAGCCAAATGCATAGTCATTTACTTAATACTCAGGCATATCTTTATAAACAAAGGTACCGAAAAGAGATAAGAATGTATAAAAATTAATTGGCAAATTAATCCTAATCAATAAAAACATGGCAGTAGGTTGAATAGAGTTCAATAGATAAAATAGAAACTATAGATTTCTAATATACTTAATAAGATTTTAATTCTATGGTGTTAGATTTTTAAATGCATTTATGACTTCTTATTTACCATTATCTATTACTAAAAGATATGGTCCAATTTAAAATTAAAATATTTTTGTCTTGTAGATTGGATCAAGGACGACTTAATATAATTTATTTTTAAACAAGCTGGTTTATTTAAAAGTAACTTAACCATAACTTGTTTGCAAGCTTTTTTTAATTCCAATTTCGAGTATAATTTAATTATCTCTAGGAATTTAATAAGATTTAATTTCATAGTATTCTTAAGGGATTTCGCTGATCGTTAAACTGAATATGTTTTTAATTTCAGTTTTAGAAATAATTTCATTCAAAAAATCAATATTATACTCAAATTCTATATATATTTTATATGAGTTATTATCATATTATAAATGATAAATAACATTCATAAAGCTATAACAAATACTATTATTAATATCATCATCAAATACTCTCTCACTTCCATATTCACAATGACATTCACCATTTCTTAATAATAAATTGCCTTTGCATCCCAAACAATTTTTATCAGTTGGCCCATTGCAAGATAAGCAAACATCATGACATTCTCTGCATATTTATAAATTAGAATCATAGTAAAAGTGAGTGTCACACTATGAACATGTATCTTTCTCTTCTTTCAAATCATCATAATATCCTTAATCACAAGAACATTCAGGTGGATTGATTCTATCCCCTTTACATAGAATGCAATTATCTTCTTTTCCTTCACAAGTTAGACATTTGTTTGAGCATTTAATAGATACACAATCATTTTGAACTGTATCAGTGATTTTATTTATATAAAATCTAGGGTCGCAGTAACATTTTGGTGGATCGATTCTGCCAGTACTGCAAACTGTACAGTTATCAGGTGATTCTAAACACTCTTCACATTAAACATGACAATCTTCATTTTAAATTTAATATAAACAACTATTTTACAACTTAAAATAAATGATAGATATACCTTAGCATTTAAAATTACTATCTTGATATTAGTTTGGTAATGAGCAATCGCAACTAGGGGCAGTTTATTCTTCAGTAAAGCAAGTTAAGCAATATTCTTCACTTCCTGCGCAAGTTCTACAATGATTTAAGCAAGCTTAATTATTATTTGATAAAAAATTAATAAATTTAAGTAGTTTATCTTCAAGATTTTCAATTTTTATTTAATAATTATCATTACCTTTGCACTTTAATGAGACGGGATCAAAATAAGTACCATCTGGGCATAAACAATTATTTTCTAGAATCATTAAAGGATCAATACATTTAGTACAAGCTTTCAAATTTAAATAATTTATTTCACTGCAAAATGGTATATAAACCTCAGAATCTTAACATTTTAAAGTGAAAGGGTTAAAAAATATAATAGTTTTTCCATACTCCCTTCCCTAATTACATTAATCTTAAGATATAGCTATATCACCATCTAGAGCATAACCTAATTTAGGAAGGATACATGCCATGTTAGATCTATTGATATAAAGAAAACAAGGATCATTTATATCAAAATCAACATAATAAAATCCTCCTTAATAAAGTTAAAAATTATTGATTGAATATATAGCAGTATAATCAGTATTAATTGTATATCCTAAAATAAAAGATATGTATCCAAAAGTTAAATATGGAGATATATCAAAGAAGATTTCAATTTCTTCTTGTCTGTAGTTCAATACAACAGAGAATTAAACGCTTTTCAATGAATCAGTATACTTTTTAGAAGATATCTTTGTAACTTTTTTAAAAATTAAATATTTTGATTGCTTACTTGCTAGCTTGTATATTTTAAAGAAAAAAATTACATAAATAATTAGGTTTAAAGTACTAAAATCTAACATATTATAGAGTTTAGCAATAATACATAACACAGATTTCTAGTTTAGGATATAAATCAAATGCACTTTATATTAACTTGAAGGTTATGAGGGAAAGGCCTGGATAAGTAACTGAGAAAAATATGGCATCAAGAGGATAAAAAATTTAAGGATAAATAACTAATTAAAATGCCAAAGGAAGTGCAGTAAGTTTACCGGCATGTACAATAGTAAATATTTATGTAGAATCTATTTAAATACCAGATAACTTGTTAAATAATAAGTTTGGAGATTGCATACTTATATACTAATTAGTGTTGATTTTATTATATATTATTATTGTCTTAGTAAACTATTCTGTTGAATATTCACTAAAATTGAAATCAAGAATTTTTATCATGTCAATCTCAGATTACATTTCTAAAACTTTAGAAAAAGTAAGCATACTTTTATGACCTAACATTTATTTATTATTAATTGTAAAATTCTTAAAATGAATAAATCTAAATTTTAATTACCTTCCAAAATCCAATTATTATTGTTATCAAAATTACCACAAAAAACGTTTGTTGATGGAAAAACTGGTGAAACATTCCCAATAATTAAAGAAGGATCAATGAGTATAGTATAAGGCATATTATTTATTTTTGAATAATAATATGAGATAGGGGAATTATCATACTTAACAATAAGACTTACTTCATCAAGATTTGTATATATTCCTGTCCAAATATTAGAATTGTTTTCGATAGGTGCAAAGAATAGTTATTGCTATCCTACTTACAAGCACAAAGCAACAGTTTCTTTTCCATTATTTAATTCAACATATGCAATTAAACTAAATATATGATAACCTTGATCTACCATATAAACTATAGTGTATACTTACCCATTAGTTAAAGTAGTCAGCGTTAGCATAAAGTTAAAGGAAATAAAAAATGAATCGGAGCCATTTCCAATTTAGAATGCTTTATTTTTTATAATTAAATCATTCCATGCAGTTGGCGTGGTGCAGCTGATTGTTGTTAATTTAAATTTTAATTAGTCATTTTATCTGTTAACTATTTTCATATACTTATCAATACACATTTTTCCATCATCAAAAATTCCTGGATTACACTTTCCTAAAAGTTAAATAAAGTACTAATTAAAATACATTCTTTATAAGCTTAGTAAAAATTTACCATTATTTCCACGAGGAGCATAAAATTCTTTACATTAAGTTGCTGAAGAGCATGTTATACAAAATTCTGGACAAGGCAAACAGCTAACTCCATCATAGAACTGCCCGTTTGGACAATCACAAATATTTTGAAACTATTTTATTTACTGATAAGGGCATATTTGAGGAGCTACTGCCCATTCACAAGCGAACCAAGATGTTGAAGATGAAGAAAATTAAATATTATCACAAGAATTTTAACAGGTATAATCCTATCCTTGCTTAAGATAATCTACATTATTTGCACATATTAAACAATCATTACCATTGATAACATTCATTTACATTGAACAATTAGAACAAGATTCATAAAATGTTCCCATATATGCCTTCATTGTTCTAATAATAGAAAATTTAACTAAATACTAACTAAATTAATTGAAATATTTATTACTTCACTAAGATTTTTCTATTGGAAGTTATTGAAGAATTATTTGCATCTATAGTAAGATTGATAATAGAGAAATGTAGCTTCCCTATTAGCTAATAGGGATAGATGCCAGTGAATATTAATGCATTATTTAAGTATACATTTTTTGCAATTTAATTAAAGACCTTTGAAATAACAATTGTTACTCTATACCATACATCTAATTAAACTAGGTACGAAATACTATTTGTCCCTATAAAATAGTCTCTTAATTAATAATTTACCCCATCAAAATATATCTCCAAATAATAAATTGTTCTTTATGGAATAATAGAATATGCAGGTTTCCATAAGAATAAAAATTGAGGATTTACATTGACATAATCTCCTTATATTTAAAAATCAGCTTAACAAACAATTCCATTTTTTTCTTCAAAGTTAAATTAACCAGTTGTTATACTATCATTGTATGATAATGTTTCATAATTCTGAGTAGTTAAAGTTGTAGTCTTTTTTATAAAACCTATATAACTTTTATTATTTTTAGCAGTATTAAATTGAATATTAGCAATACTTGATAGAATTGCAAAATTAATTTATAGTTCAAGAGATGCTTCTAAATACATTTCTTAAGGAGAGGTTTCTGCAAGAGGACCTTATGAAGAATGATTTGCTTTTCCTATAAAGACAGTAACCTATGAAAAAAATAATAATAAAATTTATCAGAACTTGAAATGAAAAGTAATAATTACTTAATTAGAAAAAGCACATGCTAAAGATTAAGGATAAGTTGCTGACTAACCATAAAATACTTAAAATTAATTATTATCAAATTGTATAATAGTATTTGGTGAAAGCTCTTCTTATTTATATGAATAATATTAATTAGAGTATTAGGAATTAATAGTCTAGATCGAAAAGTAAATATAGCTTTAAGGAGTAGATTAGTGATCTTGATCTAATGTAATACCAACTTTCAGAAAAAACCAATTATCTTGTAGATAAATTTTAAATTGTCCTCCAGTTAGTATAGTAGATACTTAGGGAGAATTAAGGATCTTTGAGTATATTGCTTCTTCTTTTGGATTATATGAAACTTTGATAAAATTCTCAGTAGGAGAATTAAGAACTTACATGAGTAAATAATCCTATCTTGCTTTTCCATTTAATCGATACCATCCAGAAATAGTTATCTATGTAAGAAAGGAAGATTCATTTACCAGAATTTTTTCTCCAATACCAATAGAAAAAAGAGAGGGTCTTTCGCAGCTAAATTATGTCATGCTACTGACTAATTTTTTTATATTGCAAGCAGAACATTCAATTAAAGGTAAATAGTGAGCAACATATATGCCGAAGAAAAGAAATAATTTGATAATCATACTATTTATATTGAAAGAAACTCTTAAGATTATTATGTGTTACACCTTTAATAACTGTTTTCCAAAACTTTATTTTTTTTATAAATTATGAATATCTATCTAAATCATCTAATGATAATTATGTTGATTACAAAAAAAAAAAATTCTTTTATATATTTTAATAGAAAGCAATTTACACTTTTATAAATATTTCCATTTAATACTTTCTTTTAAATCCCTACCTCCATAATGAATATCCTATAGTATTATCAAAAAGACAATTCAAAACTCTGCCTTACAGGTTACTATTTAAATTATTTAATATTTACATGATAATTAAGATATCATAAAAGAATTATGTATAATAATAATCAAGAAATCTATAATTAACTTACAATTATAATAAAATTGATTAAATAATTAAACTTGAAATTTTTAAAAATCTATTATTAATATGATTGTTTACATTGTATTATTTTTTAAGATATTTTTTATTTACCTTATGATTCAGTTCTCTATTAAATACTTAATTAAGTTTAATTATTATTACTTCAAACTTATAATAAAGTTCATCAAATCTTTCATAAGTCTTGATTTTATATTATTTTCAATAATTTTATAAAATATCTTAGAAAGTATTAATAAAGATAAAAAATGAAAAATTTATCTAAATTTATTAAAATTTAAGAAATACTATTTGTAAAATAAGAATAAAATATTTACATCTTTAAATCCATTTACCAAAATATGAAGCTTTAAGAAAAATTGATGATTTGTCAATTTTGCAAAAATAAATCAATAAATTTATAAATGCATGCATAAATACCATTTTTACTGTAAATTTAAACTTTCTCAAAGAACACTTTACTTTAAGATGGGATCTTAGCTTAATTAATCCTTATTATCTTCAAATTTAAAATTATCATGATTCTAAGGTTAGAGCAATCTATTGTAGTATATTATGATAGATTTAACTTTAACCTTTTGGAATATACTTTAGAAAAGATGTATGAAAATATATTGAATATGTAGTTTATGATTCTAAATCTGTACAATTTTCTTAAAGAGAGCTAAAAAAGGAAGAACATCAACATTATTTACTATTCACTTATAATTCTTAAAGCATCAAAGGATAAAGAGCATCGTATATGATTTAGGTTTAGAATTTAATTAATAAATTGCTTTGCTTATCTTACTATACTACTTTTGCATTAGATATTTTGTAATTGTTATGTTATTTACTTTAACTTTTCATTTTTACAAATTAAGTTATTACCTCATATTATTACTTTTTTAAAGAAGAATTTTTAATTATTTAAAAGAAGTATTTGGAAATATATATATTCTATTATAAAAACTAATGAAGATAATAGATTAGTGAAGTTTCGAACTAATTAGCATAAATTAACATTTATTCTTTAAATAAATTATTTTTAAAATATATTTAGAGGATTATACTAACTAAATTCACAATTGAAAGAAGAATAAAATATAAATCAAATTAATGACACTATAAAGAATAGAATTATAGTATTCTTATATTGAATATAAATTTGAATAACTTCATTAGAATGTATGAAAAGCTAATTTTTCTAAATAATTCAGAATTGTTTTTATTAATATTTTTGATAAGAAGATAATATGATAAAATAATAATGGTTTTTATTAATTTATTAAAGAAAATACTGTAAATCCTCATTAATTAACACCCCCTACCACAAAGTTTTGAACCCTAAAATTGTGTTAAAATTTTCAAATTTTTGGTGTTAATTAAATTAAGGCCATTCTCTCTCATTTATATTTAAAAAAGTAGACTAAAAAATGAAAATGAATAATAGTATAAACTCTGTCAATAGATATTTCTTAATTGTTTTGCTATTTAATCCATTTAATTATGCTTAGTAAAATTTACATTCTTATTTATATCTTTAGTCAGTACTATAAATTTAAAAATAATATTACTTAAAAACAATGATTGTTATTTTTACTTAATTTTTAGAATAGAATTAATCAATTTTTGGTTATGTATTTCCCTCTCTTTAGAATAAACTTTATTTTTAATGAAATTGTATGAGTTATGAGTTCATTGAAATGAAAAAAAAGAAGAGGAAAAAGACTTAGAAAAAGACTTTTCAAGTAATCTTATCTAACTTTAAGCATATAGATAAAAATCCTTAAAATGAGTGATTTTTTTAATTGTATTCCATAGAATTTAATTATTTATTTCACCTTAATGAAATTTACACATTCTACATGACTCATTTTCATCAAGATGGCTATAGTCTATTAATCTTACTACTATTTCTTTTGTTAGTTCGCTAATAAACTAGCTTTTTAGTTCTTAATTTGGTTAAAAATTGCATAATAACTTCTTCTACTTAATCAATGGATTATTTATATAGTTGTGAGTTAAATTAAAATAAATATTAATCGCTATGTATATATTAACACCATTTTCTTAGATATATTACTATTAAAAAGCTAGAAAATATGCAGTACATATTCTTTTAGGTAAATATTATCATCTTTTTTGACAAATAGTAATCAAGTTATGCTCGAAAAAGAGATTTTTTAAATTTTAAAGCAAGAAGCTAATTCAATTATAAAAACAAACCCATATTCTAAAAATGCATACACAAAGCTTTAGAAAGCATATGTTTCCTTAAATTTTTTTCATTTTCTATTCAATAAGATATCATTTTTAAATAATTTATTTTCTTAACTAATCTATCCTTTTCTACAACTTTAATATGAATATTCGCAAAATTTATTAAACCTTAAATTAGATTGATAAAAGATTAAAAAAATTATAGCCATTCGTCTAATGTAAACTAAGATTTATTTAAATGCATTGATAATGTATGTATGATGAAAAATATTTAGTTTATTTTTAATAGAAATTCAATTTTTAAATGAAAAAACTAACTAACTAACTAACTAAATGCTAAATAACTAAATAATACTTTAATCTATTTTATATTGTATATTATATAATTATATTCTAATGGATATATATAGTCTTTTATATAGAAAATGCAATATATTTAGAAGCTAATACTTTCTATGAAATTTATAATCAACAATAAATCTATTTAACGCTAGTAATAGTATTTTTAAGAAGAATACCACCAGCATCAATTTCAATTTCTTAAATATCATGATTAGACATACAATTAGTGGTGACATTACCAAATTATCCACTTTAAGTAGTATAGTAAACTACATACTAGGCACGCTTTTCACTATAACTATAGACATAGTAATTAAAATACTAATGATAAACAGCAATTGCATTAACTTCATAGTCAAGGCCTTTGAATACTGGAACGGGATAGATAGGTATGACATTCACATCTTTCTAGCTACGCATCAAAAGGTAACCAGTAGAGGCAACTAAACTAATAGCGAGGAGGGCTATAAGAATTTATGCTTTCATCTCTCTTTATATTTATCAAAAATTAATTCTTCTTTCTATTTGTTTAATTATCATGAACTTAGGATATCTGTCAAAAGTATTTAAAATTTTCTTCAACTAAGGAAAAATCGCATCAGTTTAGGAGAGTTTTCTATTTGGAATAAGCATAGAATATTTGTTACAATTATTAATCAAATCCTTATAAATTCTTTTAGAAAAATTGGAATTAATGGTACATTTTTAATTAAAAATTTTTAAAAATTCTTTAATTAGGGAAAAAATACATCAGTATTCGATTTAGAAATGCCATCAAATATTAATTGCACTCTTTAATCCAAACTTTATACATTCGTTTGCAAAGATTAGAATAATCGAAGAGTCTACTTTCAAATTTAGTCTCCTATTTTAGAAACAAAGCTAGTTACTAAATCTAATTTAGATTTAATTCAGGCCATTATTTAATAGTAAAAAATCCTTGTCTTTTTATAAAATTAAAATAGTTTTTGAATTATATCATTAGTGTAATATTTAATTTTCTATGATCATTTTTTAGTTATATTTTTAAATAATACTATTCCTGTTTACTAATAAACCATTAAATGAATTAATTGCCTTATTATTATTGGTTAGAATCATTCTAACATTAATATTAATTAATTGAGATTTTATCAATACCCCTATATTATCACCAATGTGAGTGCCTAACTTTAAAACAATTTTGGTTTATTAGTTCTTAATTAATACATATCATAAATAAATTTTAAAGTTTACAAGATTATTAGATAAATTTAAATAATATTTAAAATTTTTTATAAAGGAATGAAAACTTATTTTGTAAAAATGGTAATTTATTAGATAGGAGAGATTACTAAATTAGAAGTTTAAGAATATACTTGAACAAATTTAGTAAAAAGTGATGTGCTATATATTTACATATTAATACTAATAATGAAAAATGCTAGATCATCTTGAAATTAGAAAAAATAAATCTAAAACTAGGGAAATTTATTATCAGATTTAATTTTTAAAAATCTATTCTAAAAATATTGTAAGATTTAGGAAGTAACATTGTTTTCTAATCTATTATTTATTGTGCTAAATCATACAGATGAGCTAGTTCTTCAACTCTTTGAAATTGAATATCAATTACTGTTTTCTAATGCAGTTTTGATTAATATTTCTAAATACTAAAAATAGTGTTCTAATTATTTTAATAATTTTTCCTTCAATTTTAAATATTTTTAAAAGATATTTAATAAGAAAAACATATTAAAAACTAACTAATAAAGTAATTTGATTATTCAGATTTTGTTATTCTTCTAATTTATTAGATACATATTAGCTAAAATAGAAAGAAAGTTAGTAAATAATCTGATTTATATTTTCATTTATCATAATTAAGAAAAATTATATTATAACTTTCAAATCTAAATAATTAAATATGCATTTGAAAGTGCTTGAATCAATCAGTACTACAGGATTTAAAAGTTTTGGAAAGTAAGGAATAATAATTAAAAGTATATGCTAGCTTCTTGATTCTTATAATACTTTAAATTCTCATAAATTAGGATTATACCCCTAAAGTTACCTTGCTTTCGGTTGATGCAAATATTTATTTTTTATACTATCACTCCTCATAAATTAAGGATTACTGCTTCCCCTCTAATTTGGAACATTTTTTTAATGTCTCAATACAAATGATATAAATTTAAATATTAACTAGCTATTTAGATAAATAAATTTAATAATAAGTAATTATTACATTAATTATATAAGAATAAAATATAATTCTTTAAAAATTATGTTTTAATTTATTTTAGAAATTAAGTTAAAAACTTGATTGTTATTTTAACTATTAATAAGTAATAAAAAATATTAAAAATGATTTTAAAGGCATTATAAATCTCTTAACTAAAAACTTTATGAGAATAATATCAAAACAAAACCAAATAATAAAATGGTGAAAATAAAATTCCTTTTTTAAATTAAAATAGCAAGAAATATTATCAATCCAACTCTTATTTGACTTAAGGAGAATCAATTAAAATAATTTTTATATTGGCACTTGTCAAACTAATACAAACCATAAGATTTTAATAATTATTAAGATTTTATTTTATTGGTTATTTAAACCCAGTTTATAGTTGCATTTAGGATAATCAAGAATCTTTACTTCTAATCATTTAAATAAACTCTCATTTCTATTATATATATTATTTGAATTAAAAACCTTAGCTTTAATTACTTAATCTATACCCCTATCTTAGCCTTTTTTAATTAAGTTGTTCTTTCACTGAAGATAGCAACACAAATTTTCATTATATCCTTATTAGAAAATATTAAAAAAATAATAAAAATGTTTATAAATATAAATTTCATATTTTAAAATTGAAAAAAAGATTTTAATTACTAATTGTTAAATTTCACAAGCTCCTGCATAAGTATTTATATTCATGCTTTTTCCTTTTTTTATATTTCTTAAATTTCTTAATTAAAATTCAATAAAATTGATTTTATAATTAAATTAAAGTTTATGTTAATAGTTAAGAGTATTACTTTATATTTCTAAGGTAGATTTATCAAATTAAATGCAATATAATATTATTAATTTATTTGACTTAACATATTTCTTTAATGAGTAAAATAATAACCAACTCTATTATAAAAATCTGAATTATCAATAAAATAGATGAATCTATTGAAGCTGATATAAGATGGTAATAATAAAAATCTTCAAATTTAATTTTATAATGTATTAATCAAATTATAGGTTTAGATGGGGTTCTTCTTAATTGATATTTTCAGCAGCTTTTCAATAGTTCTGATAGAAATTCTATTAAAATTTAAGTGTAAGTTTCTTAGGATGTTAAAATTCTATTTTTAGTAGCTTTCTTTATTTTATCAATTCTATTTCATAGAATATATATCAATCTACTTATTACTTATAACATTTCCATCGAGCTCTTTTTATTTATAAAGCAATTAATAAATACTCTATCCTTATCTTACAATCAGATTAATTTAATCTTCTCTAAGGAATTTCTTTTAAATTTACCACCCACAAAGATTAATTGATTTTTCCAACTAATTATTACACTATTCTAATTTTAATATATCTTCATTCGAATTACTATTACTTTGTCTAAATTTAAAATATTTAAACAATTATCATTCAAACAAAAATTTCAATGAATTTGACTCAATCTTTATCATTTTTTCATCAAATTACAAAATTGGTAATTAATAAAAATATGAATAAAAGTTATATGCTTGTTATTCATTTGATAAACATTTTGCAAAAAGTCTGGAAGTTTTTTAATTAGTACCCTCTAAATAGCTGAAGAACTAAGTAAAATTAACAAAAATTCCATCCTAAACTTTAATTAATATTATTCAGAATCAATCAGTTAATTTGAACACCTTTATTTTAAGAAAAATACATGATAATTTTGATATAAGAAAATAAAAAAAATTATTATTCTTTCAAAGAAGTGTTTATATACATAATAGTATGTAAACTTACTAAAGAAAATAGTTTTAATTTTTTAAAAAAAGATATGCAAATGTATAAATGAGATAAATTGCCAATAAAAAATAATTCCATAATTAAGTATTAGTTAGATAAAATAACAATCCTAAATTTTAATAAAATTTCATACTAACTCACTAATACTCATGATTACTCAAAAATTCAGCACTTATTAAAAAGAGGAGGAAAAGAGTGTATCAGTTCTATTAATAGCTAGAAATAGTAGAAAAATAGCTAAAAGAAAGATAATTCTTAAATGTTTATAAAATAAAAAATATGAATGAGTACTAAAAACATCTCTTAGATGAGCTAATGCATAGCGTACGTGAATGCAAGTTATATTAAATATATAAGAAATTATATAAAACATAGCATATAATTATAACCCACAATGATTGAAGGAGAGATAATAATGAGTAAAAAAAAGGATTAAAACTATTAACTTAATGAAGAAGAAAAAGAATAATGTAAATCAATAAAAATAGAAATTTATCTAGATCTTAAATGCAATAATAATCCTTATCTAAACGATATCATCCCCTGAAGACATGATGACAATAAGATGAAAAATCTCCCTCCCATAACATTAAATTTTAAACTTTTAGTAATACTTAAATATGAGCTGACAGCATACAAGCTTAATTGCTAGTAAATAACGAAATACATTGGGTAGTCTATAGTCAATCTATATAATTAATAATTAACATCCTTCTCTATGCTTTTATTGATCCTTAACGCTAGCAATTTGCTTTTTTAGTAAAAAATTAATATGATACAATCCATGAATGAGGGGAAAGTATGATTGCTATAAAAAGTGAAATTGGTAAGGTGAGAGGAATTCGCTCATCACACTCTTAGCATTGAAAGGAAAAATAAAATTCTAAATAAGATTTTTAAAGATAAATAAATAGAAAATATTCCATAAATCTCATCTCTTCTTTATTTACTCACTATTACTAAACTCAGTAATGAATATTTATTTCAATGATAAAACTTTGATTTCTTAAAACTTAATTAATATTTTTTCTTTCTTACTTTATTAATTACTTATTTTTACAAGCTAATGATCTATCTATCACACATTTGAATATTTTTTATAGCCTTTGATATATTTTGATAAAGAATGATTGATTACATTTTATTTATTCATATGCTCTTCTATTGTTATAACTTACCTAATAATAAAATATAGATTATGAAAAATTGAAAGATAAATTTATAAATTTATCTTCGCTGATGCTTTATTTAATTCACCACTTAATTTCAGTATCATTGTTATTTTATATGTTCTCACAAATAAAATATATATTGTTACTGTAACTTTTAAGTTAGCTCTTTAATATTTAAATTTTTTATTTGAATAGTTGTGAATGATTGATTAAAGAGATGAGATATTTTTCTTTGCATTTACTTTTACTTTAAATTATTTTTACATTAACATATAAAATTACCTTGTTTAGAGGATTAGGTGGTTCGTTACAGTAGTTTATCAAATTTTCTAATTTGTATTTTTTGTTCTAAAGAGGTATAAATTAATCTGATGAATTTATTTTTGTATTATTTAGTTAGATATAATAATAGACGAGCTATACAATGCAGTTTAAAACTTCTTTAGCTTTGTACAATCTTTTTTTCCTACTTATACTTCTTTTATAAGTTTCAGGCTACCTTTATTTTCAATTCTCGATTGATTATTGCATGCTTTTCTTTCCTTCTTTAATGTTTCACTATTGACTAATTAAATATTCCATTTATACAATTAAGGTTGCATATTTTGTGATATTAATACTTTTAGTAAAATCATATTATCATAAATGAATAATAATTTTTTATGCAGATTCAATAAATAAATTATATTTATGAATTTATTTTTGCAATAAGGGTCTTTTTAGTTGAAAATTTTTATTTTTTAGAGTTTAATATTCTTAGTATTTGCTTAATAGAATTGAGGTTGTGTGTTCTAGTAGTTTTTTAAAGCAGTAATAGCCAACTTGTTATTTAAGCTTACATTAACATGATTAATTATTCAGAGTTTTGAATAAAGAAAATTTAGCTTACTTATCATTAATTAGTTAAGCAAAATTCTAATGGAAGTAAAATATTTTTAATTAGATTTACAGATAGATTAAAGAAATTTTACAATAATTTAATAATAAATTAATTAACTTAATTATATATAAAAAAAATAAAAGATATAATGTTTGATCAATTTAAAATTCATTAAAAGGCTAGTATTTTAAATAAATAACAATCCTAATCAAATGAGTTAAACAATGATATTGATCATATACTTTAAAAGGCTAGGGGTTTTTTATAATAACACTAATTAAATGAGTTAAACGATCTACTTGATCATATAAAGATTCCTTAAAAGGCTAGTACTTTATAATAGCAATCCTAATAAAATGAGTTAAACAATCAATTTATTAGGAGTTAACTTAAATCTTTTAAAAAAGACATGGATTAAATTGATTTGAAAGAATAATACCAAAATATTGATGTGCATATAGTAAGGTATTTAGCTAGAAAATTGCCAGATGTTTGCTTAAAAATACTTCCAGAAATTATGGAGAGCCTACAATAGGAAGAAGTTGAGGATTAGTTAATAATTAGAGCATAAAGCTTTAAATATATTTGTAAAAATTCTAAATTATTACTCTTAATTAAAAATAATTAACAAAAAGCAGACTTATTGAATGATAATTCTGTAACTCTTAGCAGACTTACCTTAATAGTCAAAAATATTTAGAACAGTAAAATTAAATCTGAAATATGCTTAGGAATTATTCATTTAATATAAAAAAATGATTACTAAAATACCTTACTTCAATCGGAAAGATAGGAACTAGAATCTCTTTACCATGAAGACATTAATCAAGAAGTTATGAGAAATCTTTAGAATATCTTGAAACATCAAACAATCAATTAGTAACTCTTAAAAGCAGTAGACTTTAAAGCTAAAAACTATAATACTTCAATTCTAAATAAGTCATAATAAAGAAAATCTGCCAAGGTAGAAGTAACGCGATCTTAAATAAAGTAAAAGAATCAAATAAAGAATCATTAATCAGAAAAGAAAGCTCTTTCTGTCATTAATTTGTAGAAATCTTTATAAAGATAAAAAAAGTAAAATGCATAAAATGAGAAATTAATAGAGGCTCCCATTTAATAAGGTAGTGATGTAGTATGGTATAATGACACTTATGGTGATGTGTTAAAGTTATATAACTTAGTAAAAGCAGGCTAACAAATAAAAGAAGAAGATAAAAATGGGTATTTACATAAAAGATTTCTTGATAGCAAATACACAATGGGATCTTTGTTTGGTTTATTCAATGACTCACCAAGATATCTTTTCATGGATATTATGATATCTGAGATTTATATGGAAATAAGTAAGAAAGGGTAGATTTTGAATAAGGAAACTCTAGATAAGATTATTAAATGCTTGAATAGCAAATAAAATGTGAGATAACTTATTTTTAATATGAGCAACTAAGAAATTGCTAAAAGATTGGCTTGTAAACAGATTATCAGAGATTAATATTAAACTTAACCATAAAGGATCAGAGAGATTGGAGCTAAATTTAAGAGTAAGTGCTATAACATTTAATTAGGGTATTTCAGTGATAGTTTTAATTATGATGAAAATGGTATAATTGAAGTTTTAGATGAATGCATTGATTTGATTAGATTTTGGTCATTAAAAACTATTGAAAGTGCTCTAAAATATGATAATTCACTATCTAATAGTAGGAATCTCTCTCAAATATTATCAAAATTAATGGAAGATTCGAATCCTTAAATAAGAAAATAAGCTACTCTTATTATTGTCTCATAGGTTAATGATAGCTCGAATTACAGTACAGTCTTTAAAATCTTATTGGCTGACTTAGAGAAGGAAAGCTGCTCACAATTATTAGAAGATAGGTAATTAGCTTACATCAACAAATAAATAAATAATCTTCAAAGGTGTAAGGAGTTATTTACTTTATCAGTATTAGAAAAATTTGTCTTAATAGCTAAAAATAATAAAACAATATAAAAAATTAAGCTTTTTTGTCTAGATATTCTTTCGAACTATGTGTTGAATACCTATTAAGACCCTTCATTACCTCTTTTGAGTGAAGGAATTCTTTCTAAATTAATCGATGTAATTAAAGAAAAAAATTGTTAAAATGATATTAAATAGGCTGCTCTACTTATTATTCTATTTTAATCCTAAAGAAGTAAATCCTTACCAAGTGGTATAATAAATTAATTGGTAGATATCATAGGTAGCTTAGATGAAACTAATTCAAATTACTTAATTATTTCTTTTGCAGAAATAAGAGCTAATATTGATGTTTAATAAATTAAGTGTATCTAAAATAAATTAAAAAACCATACAATACCATTAGAATCAGAATAAGAGTAGTAAGGTAATATAAAATTTGTAAATAGAAATGAAGACAACTTAAAGTATCCAAGTATAGCGACAATGACTGCACAGATTATAGTAGATTCTTTATCTAAGTATGATTATTATAATTTCTCTTCATAAGATAGCTTAATTGAAGTGATGATTGAATAGCTTGAGGAAAGAATAGATAAATAAACTAGAATTCTTTGTGCTAATTCTTTATATCTACTATCATAGAAGTTCAAGTGGGAATTTAGAGATAAGCATCTAATAACTTTGAGAGATCACATTAGCGATCAAGTACTTGATATATAAGTGTACATAACTGTATTATTTGTCCAATAATTAGATAGATAAACTGAAATAAGTGAAGCTAATTTGGATCATTTAGTTTAAATCTATTGTGTAACCGATCTCATTCTTGAAGATTAGTGCTATACTATTACAATTAATAGCTTGATATTCTCAATATTAAATAAATTAGCTTCTTCGAGATAATTTAGCGAAGATATCTTCAATGTCATTATTGATCATGCTCTTACATTTAACTAATTCGTCTAAGAAACCTATCGATTGCTCTAAAAATATACAAATCCTAATCGATAATGCATAAACTCCTAAGGGATTACAATTCCATAGAGCACTATTCTTCTTCTCGAAAGTTCTAAGGAAGATGAAGCATTTTAGATTCTTGTAAATGTAATCAAAAACAAATAAGAAGTTGGAGAGAAAACTATTAAAAAGTTTACAGACGACCTATACAAATGTGAGAGTGAATATTAGAGAAAGAATTCCTTTGATATACTTGAGCAAATTGATAGAAACTAAGATATATCAGAGAGCATATTCATCATTCTAGAGATAGAAAGAGCTGCAATATACATTTCTTAGAATCTTTCAGACTGTTAAGATGCTTTTCAATATTTGCTAAATACCACTCATCAAGGTATAAAATTATCCTTGTCATCACTTCAATCGATATATCAAATATCTAATTTGGATAATTTTTAAGGTCATTCCCATGATCAAGTTCTTTCTATATTGAAGGTTATAACATAGAATGGACAGTCTTTACCTAATTATTTTGTGAAGCACATTTGTGATTTCAGGGCTTTTAATAAATTATCAGAACTGCAATTAGATAAAACATTTCACATTATCAATAACTTGTTTTTGAATAATTAATACATTCCATAGAAGGAGATCGATGAAATAGAGAATTATATCTCTAATAATTCAAATTCATTTGAGAAGAGTAGTTTTTTTATTGGCTTCTTACTAATTAGAGCTGAAAAGGGAGAAAAACTATCTTAGTCTTCTGTATTATATATTGTTAATGAATTTTTTAATACAACTTAAGTCTCTCTAAAAGAAAGAATTACTAAATGTCTAAAAAATATTGTTGATTAGCATTCATGTGATCAAATTTGTGAGAAAATTAATGATGTTCTCATCTATTGCTTTGATAAAGGAGATAAATAAATGTAACTTAATGCCTTTTAAGCTTTATAAAAGTTTAATTCTCTTAAGTTTAATTAAGAATTAATTAACACCTTAGTAAACTTTATCTAAAGTTAGAATTGTACAAATGAGTATGCTTAAAAACTTTCTGATTTTATGGAAAATAATTTGAAATGGAGATTAGATGAAAATGCATTTTAGCATGCTACAATAAGACTTCTTAAAGATGATTTACAATTTTTATCTCATATCGAATAGTAGTTGAGAGAGAGTTCTTATTCATTTGATAAACCAGTATTTGCAAGATTCTAGTCTATACTCTAAAATAATTAAAATTTAACTGAAAATATTTTTTAAATTTTACCAGAAATTATAGAAAAATAAGAAATTCCTGAACCTTTTATAGATTTTATTTGCTCTTATATACTATAAAATCCTCACAATTCCAATGAAATTTAATCTCAATGTGCAAGTTTTTTGTAGGATTATTTGAGTTCAGGTGGAATCATTTCTTAGAAGAGTGCACAAAAACTAACTAAATTATGGAGAAATAGAGATATTGAAACGTTAATTTTAAAAATAATTTAAAAGCAAGGGATAAGTTTAGATCTCGATTTCACAAAGATATCAAATGGAACCATTCAATTAATCTAATAAATTAAATTTAAATTGGTTAGTTAAGATGATACCAATGCAGCATATTTGGAAAGTATAGCAAGGAATGCTGACCAAAGGCTTGATAGCAGAACGATAGATAAACTTTTGATTTGTATTTAGTCTATAGAATCATTAGATAAATTTGAAGAAATCATAGATTTCTTAGTCTAAAATAAACTTGAAGAAGATGATATTATCTCATGTTCTCCAACATCTCTAGAATAATTATTTAAAGGACTCAAGATAAGAGCACTCAATAATACTTTAGAATATGGATACGATAGATTTCTCTTTAATTGTTTAGTAGATGACTTAATGGAAAGTGAATGGTAATTTACATAACTGAAAAATATGCTAAAATTTACAGAATCTGAGAATCAAAAAGAATGTAAAATAAAGCATGATAACTTAGTAGAGGTTTTGAAATCTATTTCTTATTATAAAATTCCTTCAAGTGAATATGATTAAATCTATGATATTCTTTCTGATGAAAACTATAGTTAATGGATTTAGAAGGTTCATCAAATAGCAATTCCATATAAATTTTAAGAAGTAGTGATGATCAAAGATTTAGAAAAAACAATTTCTGACTTCAAAGAAATGAATAACTCTAACTAAAACAGCGAATAATTAGCTGAAAGTGCAAGTATGATAATATAAGAAATAAAACAGAATTATCGCTATAAAGAAATAATATCTACTTGGCAAGAAGAACATATTAAGGAATGGTCAAATAAGAGAAAAAATAAATATAATTAATTAGACAATTCTTATTCTTAGAAAATAGAGACTCTTGTGATAATTAGATAAGCAATTTAATTGGAATTTAATTATTATTTAACCGATGCTTAATTATTGAGTTGTATTATCACTATTGATGACTTCTGCACTTAAAATTTTTCAGGTAAAAAAGGAACAATTTTATAAGTTGCAACAGGAGAGGGTAAATCTACTATAGTTTGTGCTATTGCAATCTACTTTGCTCTTTAAGGGAAAAATGTAGATGTAATTACAAGCTCTCCTATATTAGCAGAGAGAGATGTTAACAAAACAGAAAATCTATACAAGATGTTTTCATTAAATGTTTCTGATAATAGTGATTCAAAATAGTATATTAAAGGTGCTAAGGATTGTTATAGAAGCGATGTTGTTTATGGAGAAATCTCCTAATTCTAATTCGATATTCTTAGAGATGAATACAGTTAACTAGGTACTTTGGCAGGCAGAAAAACTGATATTGCAATTGCTGATGAAGTTGATAGCATGCTTATAGATGATAGCTCTAAAATAGCCAGATTGAGCTCAGCCGTTGGTGGAATGGATTTAATATAGCCCCTTTACTTTTATATATGGTTATAATTAAATACTATTTTCTAGAGAATTGTTGACATCAATGGAGAAAAATTTTTACTCTATGGGAAAATTAATTTTGAAGAGAACGGATTAATTTCCTTAGAATACATTGATGAAAGCGATAACGAAAGCTACTAAATTAGTGACCTTAAATAATATTTAATTGAAGGGGGTGAAATTGAAAAAATTGGTATAGTTTTGTAAGGAGATGCAGAAGATTTTATTAGAGAGAGACTTACTAATTTCACCCAAGATATAATAGGAAAAAAACAAGTGAATTTTCCAAAATGTTTTACAGAATTTATCACATTGTAAATTCCTAAGTGGATTGAGAGTGCACTCACTGCCTTGATCTACTAAGAGAATGTAAATTATATTATTGATAAAGGGGTCATCAAACCTGTAGATTTTGATAGTACTGGTATTGTGTAATCCTCTACTAGCTGGAGTGATGGATTACATCAGTTTTTATAGATTAAGCATGGATTGAAATTAACATCAGAAACTTTTACTACAAATTTCCTCTCAAATGTTGGTTATATTAAGAAATATAATAAACTGATTGGTCTCACTGGTACTCTAGGATCGAAATTTGCAAAAAAAATTATATCTGAAGTTTATAAAGTTAATTTGGTCTATATTCCTACCAAGTGCCAAAAGCAATACTTTGAGTTCGAACCGATAATCTGCTCTAATTAATAGAGTTGGTTAACTTAAATTTGTGACTCTGCAATAAAAGAAGCTTCGACTGATTATAAATGTAGAGGAGTTCTCATTATATGTGAAACAATTAGTGCAGCAGAAATTATTCTAGATAAATTGAAGAAAATATACTTGCCTAATTTCATAAAATCCTATACTATCAATGACAATGACTAAGAGAAGGAAGTTGAAATCATAAAGAGTGGTGAAATAATAGTTGCTACTAACCTTGCAGGTCGTGGTACTGATATCAATACTGAGGAAATTTAGGAATTTGGAGGAATGCATGTGATTGTTACCTTTATTCCTTAAAATTAGAGAGTAGAAGATCAAGCATTTGGGAGAACTGCCAGACAAGGGAAATCAGGAACAGGTCAATTAATAGTTAATTATGAAGATTTACAAGCACACTATAATGATCAAAATATTTAAAATGCTATTAATAAAGTAGAGGAGTTATAAACTGAAGGAAAATATTTCAATATAAAAAGTTGCTCTGAAATGAATATAGCAAATCCAAAATAAATTAAATAGATAAGAGACATCTTCGAATACATTAAGCTTAATTAATTTTAAAATAATGATCTCTAAAATATTGAAATGAAAGATTAACTTTTCTCATAGTTCTGCGAATTGATCAAAAATTATAGAAGTGAAATAAGAAAAAAAGAGCCTTTATGGTAAAGGTTTAAAGCAAGTGTTTCAGATACATTTTCAAATGCTGGTTAGAGCTTTTAAAAATTATTAAATATAAACCCTTCAGCTTTAGAAATAAATACACTAGCAGGAATTGAAGATAGATGGGCAATTCTTCTAAAAAAAATAGATTCTAATGTAATTAATCACAAGTAAGCTTTTAGTGAATTTGATAGATTTAAAACATAGATTTGTAATGAATTCTAGTAAAAATATGTTATATAGAATCCATTCTATATCATCAATATTGCTAATGATTATCTTGTGAGAAGTTCTGATAAAGAAGAAAATAATTAAGCCAATACATATGCTGATCAAGCAATTTCTATGGATAAAGATTTTGTTGCTGCTGCATATGTAGCAAAGGCATGGTTTCTCTTAAAAACAAAAGGAGATTAAAAAGAATTAGAAGAAGGATATAAAGAAAAAGCTATTAAGTAACTTAAAATGGCACTAAGCATTGTTAGCAATGAAATGTCGACTTTAGTATCGATTAAAGTATTAATGGCTTCAAAATTAAACATTGAAGAGGATAGTGACTTATAAAAATAATTAGAGTAAAAGATGAATATTATCGGTACATACATTAAAAGTTTAGAAATTTCCATTTAATCTATTATAAAATCCTAGAAGGTAATATCGGTATATGGAAAGAAGATTTAATCTTACCATCATTTTGGTAATTTTTCAAGTGATAAAGAACAAAAACTTTTAGAAGTTTAAACTAATAAGCATACAGATGTAAAGTACTTTGTTACAACTTTTAGTGATTTAACTTGTTAAAATTAAGGCGACTAAGCTATTTAAGTATTAAACAGTATTAATTTTAAGAAAACAATGTTTGGGTAAAAAGAAACTTCAAATATCTAATTAGGTTTAAAGAATGTAAGTCACGAAAGCTTGATTTAGTTATTTAACCCTGATATTTCTCTCAAACAAATCTCCTATAGTTTAGCTAAAGAAATTCTAAATGATAAAAAGAAAATACCTTAGTAAAAGCTATTAGAAAGATCATTCGATTTAAATAGATGTACCGTTAATATAGAAATATTTAAAAATGAAATATCAATTGAGAAAAAAAATAGTATAGCTACATAGAAAGCGCTAACTTTTATTGAGCAATATAAATAGGAAAAAAATGAATTATCTCAAACAACTAATAATTTTACCTTTAATATAACCTTTAATGGGATCAATGAAATAAATAAATAACTAACTAAATAAAAATTTAGATTGGATATTGAACTTCCCAATACTTCCCTTGAACAGCTGTTGGAGGTAGCAGAGAAATCTCAAAGAGAAGGAAAAATAGGGGGGAAAATGTACCTAAAAATTGAAGGTTTGTAATCTGATCTTGTCGAAATCTTAACTTAAATTTCATTGAATAAAGGAATAAAATTCTACTATAGTACCCCATAAGATTATTTCAATTATGAAACTATTTAATTTGATAAGGCAGTAAATAAACTTAAAAACACCTCTAAAAACCATTATTAAGCATTAGGAATTATAGTTGAAAAAATAAATTTGTCTTAATTTCTCAAAATTTCAGAAAAATGCAAGTCTTTAAAAGTTACAAGCGCTAGGTTCATTGATGTTAAATTTAACTTTGATTTTAATATTTTTGAAGGGTTGGAAGTGAAACCAATCTTTTCTCTTATGACTAAATCTACAGCAATTGAAGTCATTCCTCTCCTCAGAACACTTGATATCAGATTCTAGCTTATTTTAAAGAAATTTGGATAGGATATATTAGTAGAGTTATTTAAAACAATGAAAATTAAAAGATAGGATATGGAGGTCACTAAAGTAAAATCTCTCTCTGAATAATTTATGGATTCCTATAAACCTGAAACAGAACTTAGTGAGCTAGCTGCAAGAGGAATTGAGTATCTGTTTGATATCAGAGAAGAATTACTTATCCCATGGAGGAGTATTCTATCTTTATCTTTAATATCAATTGCCTAACTAGGAGCCGGAGCTGCTTTAATTATGACTGGATTTGGAGCAGTAGCAGGGTTAAATTTAATTACTGAAGGGATGGCTGATATCTACTCTGCTTATAATGCATATTCAACTAGAGAGTTTAATTGGAAAGATTATGCAGCATAAAAAGCTATAAGTCTTTCTATATCAGTTGCTACTCTCGGGTTTGGAAATCTAAAAGATGCTGCTAAGGGAATTTAAAATGGGTTCATAGGATTAACAAAAGATAAACTGAAGAAAGCAGGAGCTTAAGTACTTAAAATTGCCTGTAAAGAAGGAGGAGAAATTACTACTAAATCTGCATTTTAAACAGTTTAAAAAACAAGGAGTAAATTAGGTGCCTTAGCAATTAAATAAATTAGTGTTTCTTCTGGTTAAACAATTGCTCGGGTAGGGTTAAATGGTATTGTACATACTATGACTAATTTCTCTATGGAAAGCATCAAACATTAAATCCAATAACATATTGAGGGTATTGTGTAAGAAAAATTCTCTTCTCCTTAAATATATGGTATTATGCGGAAAATGATCACCATTGACACTATCAATAATTCTAAAGATTTAAAGACAAAAATTAATACAATTGTTTCTAATACCTTTAACTCAGAAACCAGCATTACCCGATACATAGCTTAATAAATTGTATATCCATTATTAAAAGGAATACTGTCAGATCCTCAATATATTGGAGGATCGCTCAGTATGGGGTTAAGAATAGTTAGTACTTTATATGGGATGAAATAAATTTATTAAGTCACAGATGAAGTTTTCAAAGATATTTTTTAAAAACTTTAAGCATATGATAAGAATTAATTACATCCAGTATAGATTTTACAACTCCAAATCAAAGAAATTAAAGTTGAAGAAGCAAATTAATTATTAATGAATTATCCTCCAATCCATGAAAATTAAAACAACTAGAAGATATTTATGAATTACTTTCAAAAATAGCAAGATTATTACAATAACAGATTTTCCAATTGGAATTCAAAATAGTTTGATAAAAAAATTAATTCAGACTTAAAGCAAAAAGTCGAAAATGTCATTAATAAATTTGATAAAAGTTATAATAATCTTTAACTGTTCCACTTCAGCGAGATAATGAAAACTATTGCAGATTTACTTACAAATATGATAATTAAGACTACAGAGTCTAACCTCATATAACCTTGGAGCACTTATGCTGTCGGAGCAGTTGTAGATAAGTGTTCTAAAATTATAGAGCATAACTTTATTGTGAATGAAAGTGAAAAAACTGAATCGCAATTGAAAGACGAATAAAGGTACAAAGAGTTAAAATCTAAGGATTATTAAAATTTAACTGTAGAAGAATAAAAATTTTTACAAACTTATGATCCTCACAATACAGTTACAAAATAAATAAATTACAATGCAAAAGATTATATCATAGCATACAGTCAATGTGAGTCAAAGCATTATGCATCATAATATTAAAAAGATAAAAATCATTAGGCTTCATAAGACTAATTAAATGAAGCTTAAGAAGTATAAGATGGAGCACCAGCTGATATTAAAGATAAAGCAATTATGGATAAACAATTAGGAATAGAAAGAACTGAAGTATAGATAACCAATGAATAGTACAAAGATAAAAAATTTATGATTTAGTTTAAGAATAAATTTAAAGGAAAAAGCATAGTAATCAATATCTCAAAATCTGCAAAAAATTAATCTTTTACAGGTCATGACGTTCTTCTTTAATCAGATGGATCAATTTATGATCCCAGTAATTCTCCTGAAGTTACTAAAAATGATTGCTCGTATGCTGTTGCACTCAAAAAAGCAGGAAAAAAAGTCACCAAGTAGAATCTTTAGGAATTAAGAAGTGAAGTTGCAGAAGAAATAAAAACTAATCCAAGTGTCTAATATGCAATCAATGTTATGAAAGACATTTAAAGCAGATATCCAGGAGAGGCAGCACAAATCTTAAGAGAAGCAGCAGATGATTTTAGGACTAAAAAATAATCAGAATAACATGCAAAAAAGCATGTAGACATATAAAAGGAATTCCCAGAGATTATAGAGTAAGTTGATAAAGAAGAAAATGAAGCCAAAGAATAAAATAAATCTTTTGACAGAGAATAAAGGATATGTTAAATTTATGACGAAAAAGCTAAATATATTAGTGAAAACTGCCCCTCTGGTTTTAAAGCTACTTATTTGAAAATGAAAACGAATGATGAAAAATAAAAGATTATCTATAATGAAAAGACTAATACTTTAGTTATTTCCAAATATGAAAATAGTGAATGGATAATTAAAACAATGTTTAGGCCTACAAAAGGAAAAGAATATGTTGATTAATAGATATCTAAAGGAGAGGTAGTTTCCTCCGAATAAGAATTAATTAAATGATACATTTTCAATAATAATAAATTTCTAAATATATAAAGTGTAATCTATTTAAAAGTGAGATATTTTTATTTTTTGTATTATTTACTTACATAAATATAATTGTAATTATGATAAAATAATTTAACTAACTAATTTTAAATATTTTATTCATAAGAAATATATTTATCAATTTTAAATTAATAATTTACTTACTATTTTAATCCACTCAATTAAAATAAACAAAAAAAGGTTTTAATTAATTGTTAGAAGAAAAAAATCTAATATTCACTAAATTTTTAGAAATTTAAGAAATTTCTGCATTTAGTTTATTCTAAAATTAATTATTTTTAATTTTTTTATTTTGTTCTCTATAAAAAATTATCTAAAAGGAGGTGAAATTAATAAAAAATCCATTCAGTTAACTTTTAGATTTAAAAAATTACCTCCGTTTTTCCATTTGTTTTTTAAGCTAAATTTATTAAAAATAAGAGTTTATTTTAAAAATAAATAATTTTATTAGAAAATCTAATAACCTAGTTCTTTAAGAGATTCTTACTAAATTATTTTATTTTTAATCATTTTTTATTTTTTCAATTTTATTTTTGTATTATAATTAATTATCTCACTCTTTCAAAGAAAATCTTCACAAATTACTAATTGGTTGAAGATAATTCCTAATAAAATATAAAATGATAGCTAAAAACATAACAAATAAAGAGGATTAGCAAAATATTTATTTTCCTGATCAATTAATTGGTAATCAGTAGTAGTCAGTTAGAAGTTTTTCAAACTAAAATATAAGATAGAATAAAATTAAATAATTTAAAATAGCATTAAATAAAATTTTATGGTCTTAGGAAAAGTTAACATTGATATGAAAAATCACTTGATTAAAATGCCAGTATTTTAAAATATTTTTAATATTTAGTTTGGTAATAAATGGAACATGTGAATAGGGATATGTTCTCGACTCAAGTTTTTAATGCAAAAAAGCCTGCATAAAAAATAAAGTAGAAATTGACTGCATTGATATAGAGAAAGATGAAGATTCTGATGAAATTAATGAAGATAATTAGGATAAAAATAAAACAAATAGTACAAATGATGATGAAAATGAAATAGATATTAATGAAGAACACAAAAGTAATGAGGAGAAAGGTGAAGAAAAGGATGAATATATTGAGGATTAAAATTAAAAAGAGGAGTTATCGAGTATACATCTCATGATGATACTATTCTTAAGCATATTATTATTTGCAGTTATATTAATCCATCTTAGGAGGAAAAGTAACAGAACTCAAGTAGTATAATAGAGTGTTAATTACTAAGAAATATGAAACTTTCATTCATTGAAATAATGAAAATAATTAATTGAAAGGATAACAATACCAATTACCTCCTTTATGTCATCAATAAATAAAAAAAAGTAATTTAATTTTCAATTTTATTAAATTTAAAATCAGTTTTAATATATGTAATATTTTAGATTAGTACTTATTTGTAATTACTAGTGTTTATATTTAAAAATTTTCAATTTGATAAAATGTAATTAATTTTACATAAAAAAAGTAATAAAAACGATTGGTAAAAAATAAAAAATCATTTAATTATTATTAGATCTAATCAAATAAAAATATAACCCAGAAGCAGAATGGAAACTAATATGAAAAATTTTATTATTAACCATTAACCTTTAATATTTCCTATTACTTTCTAATTGATTGATATATCTTTTCTTAGAAATTCATTCATATATTTTTAGTAATTTATTTATAAGTCTTGAATAGTAGTTTATCGATTTTTTTAACAGAAATGATTGTTTATTTAGTATGTGAGGGTTTAGTATTCCTATAAGTGAATGTTTTTAATTATTATTAAACTATTACCCATTGAATATCCTATACGCCAAAAGACTTTTAATAATGAAATGTTTACTCATACTTATGAAATGGAACAATTTTTAATATCATTTAAAGTAAATATTAAGAAGAAAGACAGGACCTTGAAAAAAATTTTCTAAAAAATTTTGCTTACACTATTTAAATTTTAGAATGATATTTATTATGATAAATCAATATAAACAATGTTTTATAATATCAGAATATAGTAAAATAAACAATAATATAATCATATCTAATTTAATATTATTCAAATTTTTTATAAATTAGTTATTACTGCATTTTCCTCTAGATTTAAAAATAAACTGAGATGTAAAAATATTTTTATTTTATTACTTTTATTTGATTTAAATATCTAAGAAAATATATGTCAAAATTAGAGAGAGGTTTCTCTTAATGAATTGAAAAATCATTTCATAATACAACAAAATGATTTTTTCTTTTTTAAAATTATCTTCAATAACATTATTGTGTAGAAAAATTTAATTTCTTACTATTATACTCTTTAAAAGAACTTAAATAAGACTTAAAGTTTTTTGGAGATTAACTTCTACCTGAATAGTTTTAAAATGAATGCAAAGTAATAACATAATAGTTTTAAGAAAATATTCTACTATAATAAATATATAGCAATATCAGTAAACAACAGGTAAATAAGTAAGTTTACATTATATAACTGGATTTTAATATAGAAAAATTAATATTAGTTTATTCAAATTTAGGGATGTTCATTTATTATGATAGGAGAAATAATGAAAAAAAATGATATTCAAAAATTGGCAATAAATCAATTAATCATTAGCGAATAATAGAGGAAAGTATGGGTATCTATTTATCATTAAATCTTGTTATAATTTAATCAATAATGATTATAATAGATTTAATACTTGGATTGGAAATTGAAAAATAGTGTCCTAATTGGAGAGAATTTGCTTTAGAAAACTTGAAATAATTCATAGAAAAAATATGAATTAAAATCAGTATGAGAGCTTAATATAACCAATAGATTATTAAGAAAGGATTGAGGAAAGCATGGGTGATGAAGTCTTCTTGTTAGAATTTAATCTAGCATAATTAAAATAGATTGAGTAATTGAATTAGAAATTGAAAAACAACTTTACAAAAAGAGGTGAACTTATTTTAGAATTAAAGTAATAATACATCACTTAATAAAAATTAGAATTAAAATCTGATGAAGATTCTACTTAAATATATATTGATATCACAAATTGAAAAATTAATACTTTTATTTATCTCTAAATGAAATATGCATATGCATAAAATACTAGTTTAACATAAAAAAGCTTTATCTGTTATGATTAATTCTAAGAAATATCCAATTATAATAAATAACTATTCCATATTTGATCAAATTATTATAATTAACAATTTTGCATAAATTCTGTTTACTTAACTAAAAATATATTGGTATTTCAGAAATACCTTAAAACTGCAGCTCAAAAATTAATTAATATTTTAAATAGTAGAAATTAGATAACAAATAGTATAATAGAAATAAATAATTAAAAATATTTTTCTTCTATTTCAAAATCTTCTTTATTATAAACAAAAACTACTTACAATAATTAGAAATAATTTAATAGACAGAAACCTAGTGGTGAAGTTTTACAATTTGTTGAAAGAAGGGTGATTAACCTAGATAAAAGATTAGATATTAGCCTTTTATTAATAATTTCGATGAAAAAATTTATTCCTCTCCCCACCCAATTACTCAATATTTCTTAATAAAAACTGTAGTTTATAAACTCCCTAAATTTTTCATTTGATTTAAACAAAGAAATAAAGATAAGTAAAAAAAGAAAACAATCACCTAACTTAAATGGGTAACTACTTTACCTCTCCTAAATCTGTTGTTCATCCTAGAGAATACGATTATTTAGCTTATGAAATTCCAGATAAATGTAAACTTATAGAAGAGTTAAAATAAATCCATCTAAAAGTATTTAATTAATTAGTTTTATCAGATATTTTTATTAGCTACAAATAGAGATAAAATAAAGATTTAATTAACATCCTTTCATTTAACTTAATAAAGAAGGAAAGAATATTGAAATCATCTTATCTTAATTAGCAAAGATAAATAATTACAAAATTTTAATTTACTACTATAAATTTAGCAAGCTAATTGACTAATTAATATAAAAACTTCCTTAGAATACTTTAAAGTTCTTAACTAATCCATTTTAAAAATGAGTGGAATTAATACTTATTACATCTATTATCTAATAAATTAGATAAATATCTTATCAAAATTAATAAATATAAAATTTAATATTGAATTATTTCTAATAATTAAATATAATTTTAAAAAACTCTAAAAAATTTTAATAAATTTTTTATCACATAGTATCATATTTTTTTAACTAAAAATAGCTCAATTTGAACAAAATTCTTACCTTAAAACCTAAAAATGAGATTTAGAAGATATTGGCTTAGAGTTAATACTATATTCCTTATCAGTTTATTTATTTCATTATCATTATTTAAACCCTTCAAACTAAACTAGAAATCACAATTTTCACTTATATTTAAGGATAATCTTTGCTTCACTTCTTAAAATAATAAAAATTCTCTTAATAATTTAATTAATAATTTAGTATGACCAATAATTTAATATTTTTTATTGAATACTGTATTTTTAATTTTACTTTATTTATTTTAAGAATACAAAAAAAGAAATTAATTAGAAAAAATACATAAAAATATTTTTAAAATTAAAGCTAAATAAATGTGATTGATTCTGGCTATTAGTTGATTTCTATCACAAAGGAGATTGTTTCATTTATACTCTTCATAAAATTCATTTAAGATAAGCATAATTTCTTTTGCAATAAATTTGAAGTGTTAAGATTAATTTACTATCTTATCACCATGATATAATCTCATTATATTGGTTATTAACTTTTTAGTATTTCGAAATAAATCTTCTTCAATTTAAAATTCTCTTTTGTCTGAAGGAAGATGTTCTTTAGTTATCCATTTGATAAACTCAATATGACCTTTTAATTTTTACTCTGCTATTTTATCAAAAATCTTCTTATTTTTAATCTTAAACTGATCTTCCACAGCTTAATCACAGTCTACTCTTTCTTTTTAAAAAATCTTCATTAAAGATTAAGCTTCAAGATACCACTATTTGCGACTCATTCTGCTAGAATTAAGCTGTAATGAAATTGAAGTTCTAGTAAAGGTTCTTACTTTTTCTGAATGAATTCCAAATATCTCCAAATATATCTATCCAAGCATAAAGTAGCACTCGGCCTCAATATGTAAAAACTATCCCTCGTAAAGTCTTATCGCTGCTTTATAAGCATCTACAGCCTCCCAGATGATCTCTGATTCAATAAATTTGTAAGAACTTAGTGTAATTTTTGAATTTTATTCAGATTTGTAAATACTGTTTCCAATGGTAAGCAGTTTATGGGATTCAAATTCATAAATAGATTTATCAATATTTTCAAATCTTTGTTAATAGTAAAATCTTATCCTTTCTTTTTTAGATTTCTTTGAAATTTAATAGATATTTTTTATATTAGTGTTCAAATCGTGCTATAATTTTTCAGCTTTTAATAGATCCTCAGATTATTTTAATACTTCTATTTATTGTTCAGTTATATCAATTAAATGTTTGTAGATAATCAGATATATTTCATAATCAACATCATTATTGATTGCTAAAGCTACTGATTAGAGCTGAGAAATAATTAAATTTTTATCTACATTTTTTTCATCGTTTTTTCTCAATATCTAATTCAAAATAAACTTCAAGGCTTTATTCTGTGTATTAATAATCTATTCAAACCAATTATTAGGCTTTGAACTAGCTTATCCAAATTATACTGCTTCTTTTCTTTAGTTTATTCCTTCTTTAAGGAGAATTTGGTTTTTGTAATCACCACAATTACATAGAATTAATTTAAAGTTAGTATTTGCAAGATTTTTATTTATAGATGACTTGTCTTCCCTCGATTAAGCTAGCTTCAAGGCAGCCTCATAATGAAATTTAACCTACAACAGTTACTACTAAACTAACTATGGCTACTCATTTGAATCAATACTTTTGTATAATTTATTTCCTTACTCTTTTAATTATCTAAAATAATTCCCCTATACAAAATCATAGCTTATATTCTCTGGAGATAACTTCCTATCATCTAAATCTATCTCTTCTCTAAGTATACAAATGTCTGGTATATCTTTAACCAAATAATCTTTCTCTTTTGGAGGGACAAAGGAATTCTAGGATGGAGAATTTTAAAAAATACTTTAGGTAAAAAAATTCTTGAAAGTAGCAGATTAGTTTCCCATCTTATAATTTTGATTTTTTATTTATTTTTTTATATATTTATCAATTATAAATAAATAATTGGGTTGTTTTTAAACTAAAATACTAGTTTCTATTCTAATGTATCTTGATTAATTTACAATTCATTATGTCTACTTTACTATTCAAGATCATTAAAAAGTAAATATTTTTAATGTTATTAATAGTGTTTAAAAATACGAATAAAAGATAAAACACTTTTATTCAGTAAATCTTTTCTATGAAATTTTTTAAAAAATTTATTTATTTTTTCATTCAAATTTTAATGAAAATTCTTTATATAAATTAGCGATCGATTACAGCATTTTCCTTTGAATTTAAAAAATATTCTAATTGGTAAAAATATTTTTATTTTCTCCCTTTTATTTAATTTATTACCTCTATCTTCTGTAAGAAAATAAATGTCAATTTTAGAGAGAGGTTTCTCTATATAAATTCATTTCATAACTAAATAAAATTATTTTTTCTATAAAGAAATTATCTTCAATTACATTCATGTGTAGAGAAATTTAATTTCTTACTACTTTAAATTTAAAATAACTTAAATAAGACTTTATGTTTTTTGAGTATTTAACTTCAACCTGAATAGTTTTATAAAGGAATGTAATGTAATAACATAATAGTTATATGAAAATATTCTACAAAAATAATAAAATTACAAAATAGCATTATAAGTAAAGAACAGTAAAATAATTATACATTTATAACTGGATTTATAATAGAAAAATTGCTAAAAGTTGTATTCAAATTTAGGGGTTTTAATATGTTATGATAGGAGGTATAATGAATAAAAATGAAATTCAAAAATTGACAATAAGTCAATTAATCATTAGTAAATAATTGAGGAAAGTATGGGTTTCTATTTGTCATAAAATCTTGTTAGAATTTAATCTAGAATGATTATTTTAGATTTCATACTTGGATTAGAAATTGAAAAATAGTTTCCTGATAGAAGAGAATTTGTTTTAGATAACAAGAAATAATTCATACTAAAAATATGATTGAAAATCAGTGTAAGAACTTTATTTAGCTAATAGATTAATAACAAAAAATTGAAGAAAGCATGCGCGATATTTTCATCTTGTTAAAAATTAATCTTGCATAATTATAATAGATTGAGTTATAAAATTAAAAATTGAAAAACAATTTTACAAAAGAGTTGAACTTATTTTAGAATTAAAGTAATAATACTTCACTTAATAAAAATTAGAATTAAAATCTGTAGAGGATTTTACTTAATAAATATTAATATCACCTAATATCTTATCGATTAAAATAAAAAAAAGGTAAGCATTATAAATTATTAATTCAATCTAATTTCCAAAACTAATGTTTTTAATAAAAGAATTATAAAATTAAGGAATAATCTTTAAAAGACTTTGTATTTTTGAATTATAATATTAATCAATCTCATAAAGATTTCTATATCAATTTAACAAATTTACACTTCAATAAGAATATTTACTTTGAAGAAACCTGCATTTCAACAAATTACCTATTAGCAATATTTTTTGAACAATATGAGTACTATATTAAAAGGATAGAAAAATGAAACAAATATATTGAGCTTTAATTATTAGAACCTTATGATTATTATTTACAACAATAAAGCACAGTAAATGATGCAATACTTTAGGAATTAAAAATTAAACTTTAGATGTAGAAAAAGTTGAAGTAGAAAAATAATTATAAAAAAGGTAATTTTAAAGAATTGAAGTTTAGGTTTAAATGAATAAATGTTCCAAAAATATTCTTTAATTACATATAAGAAGAATGACATCCTTGACTCAGTAGTTTTAAATTAATAAAGCCCTCATTTTAATTATATTGAAGAAGGAAATATTGATGATTTTACATTGTTATCTAAGGATCATAATGACTAGACTCCAAAAGACCATCATTTAGGAGAAAATATGAAATCAAGGCAATACTAGATATATTATTTGAGGAAGTAGTAAAAGAAATTAAGAAGAATGATCTAAATTTAATGAAGAAAGATTTATATAATATTTACCTAGAACTTCTAAAAAATTGATTAACTATAAGAGATATAGACTAGGACCATTTTTGGTACCAGAACTACCCCCTATCTTTAGCACCTATTTTTCAAAATTAAGAAGAGAAAATTTAACTCTTAAAATAGGAGATTATATTTCTGTGTTAGTAATTTACATAATAATTTTATTAAAAATAAAATTATATTTAAATTGATAATATTCTTAATAATTATTTAATAGAATTAAAAGTGTTTGTTATCCTAGAATTCTCAATAATTTTGGAATTATTTGTTGAAATTTATCATAAATAGATAATCAACAAATAATATAAAAATAAACATTATTTAGATAAATTTTATTATTTAATTAATAAGATATTTTAAATTAAACAAATTTTATTTTTAATAATATTTATTATGTATAATGGCTGAAATATAATTCTAGCAATACCAATATAGAGGAGGAAGGATATTTCTTAATATTCTATTCATAAGCAACTTTTTATTAAATTTTGTTTTCTAATGTTGACCTAATATTATCTAGATTCAAACAAAAAAAAGGGAAACATCCCCATAAATTATGAATTTAATCTAGTTTCCAGAACTGTTGTTTTTAATAAAAGAATTATATAATTAGGGAATAATCTTTAAAGGATTAGGTATTTTTGAATTACAATCAATATTAATCAAATCTATTAAAGATTTCTGTATGGATTTGATAAATTAAAAGTTCAATAAGAATTATTACTTTGAAGTAATCTGCCTTTCAACAAATTACCTACAAGCAAAACATTTTTAATATTATGAGTACTATATTAAAAGGATAGAAAAAGGAAACAAATATAATTGAGCTAGTAAAACCTTATGATGATTATTTAGAACAATAAAGCAGAGTAAATAATGCGGTTGCTTAAGGAATTAAAAATTAAACTTTTGATAAAGAAAAAGTAGAGGTAGAAAAACAATCATAAAAATAGTAGTTTTAAAGTATTGGAGTTGAGATTTAAAATGAATAAATGATCCAAAAATATTCGTTAGTTGCTTATAAAAAGAATGATATTCATGACTCACTAGCTTTAAAATAATAAAACCCTTATTTTAATTGTATTGAAGAAGGAAATATTGAAGATTTTACATAATTATCTAAAGATTATAAAGATGAAACTCCAGAAGACCACCTATCAGGAGAAAGTAAAGAAGAAATCCAGGCAACATAAGATATATTATTTGAGGAAGTAATAAATGAAATGAAAAAGAAGGGTCTAAATTTAAAGATGAAAGATTTATAAGAAATTTACCAAGAACTTCTAAAAAAAGGATATACTATGACTAGATATATAGCATGTGGAGGAGAAGGCGTAGTTTTTGAAGTTGAAAACAATAGTTAATATTTTGTTTTAAAATGCTTAATTAATTATGATAATTAAAGTATTTAGACTGAAGAAGAGATTTTAAAATAAGTTCGCAAGATAAAATATGCATCCTAATTCATTGAAGGTTTTAAATCAGACAAACCGAATATTTACTTCTAACTTTTTGAAAAACTCTAATGTGATTTATAAGATATATTATCTTAATTATTTGATAAAAAAAAAACTCTACCTTTCTACTCGATAATAGGACTTGCAATTTAGATGTCTTCTTGTTTAAAAGAATTTGAATAACTGTAAATTATACATTCTGATATAAAGCCTAAAAATATTCTATATGATAGTAAAAAAAAATATTTTAAGCTGGGTGATTATGGGGTAGCTTAAAAGATAAATATAATTGGTTAGTCCTTTACAAATTCTATACTAGGATTAACTCAAAAGTATGCAGCCCCTGAAGCATTCAATAAATTATTTAATAAATATTCCATCAAGTTAGATATTTATAGTCTTGGAAAAACACTATTAGAAATAACAAAGGGAGAGTTTCTAAATTCTTAAGAAATTATAACAAGTAAAAATATTGAAAAATATTTAAATAAAGACAAATAATACCAATAATTAAATGAAATTATTAAAGAAATGCTAGAATGTGATTCAGAAAAAAGGATAAGCCCAGGAATGTTAACTCAACGGTTAGAAAATATAAAGAAATAACTCATCTAGGATTATTTCGACTAAAATATTAATAGTCCTTTTCCTATAAAAAGTTAATTAGAAAAGTTTTAAAAAAAATTCGAAAAAATAGATTGCGATATCTTTATTGAAAATTCCAAAAGGCTAGATTATTGTTACTTTGTTAATTCTATTGATTAATTACAACATTAAAATCCAAATTAGGTTCATAATCTCATAATCAATTTAAAATAACAAGATTTAGGATTAGAGAAAGCATAAGATATTGGAATGAGTTTGAAGCAATATCAAAATATAACAAATTTAACTTTAAACCTGGCTTCTAATGGTATAGGTTCATAAGGAGTAGAGAGTATTGGAGTGAGTTTATAGGAATTGTAAAAAATAAAAATATTAAATATAAATCTTACAGATAATAATATTGGATCAAATGGAATAAAAAAACTTGCTATTAGTTTAAAAAAACTATAATTTATCAAATAATTAAGCCTACAACTTTGCTATAATAACATAGGATTAGAAGGAGTAATAGAAATTGGAAAGTGTTTGGAAAATCTGAAAAATATTACAAGCTTAACTTTAAATTTTGGAACAAATGAAATTAGATCACAAGGAGTAAAAATCATTGGAAAGAGCATAGAATAATTAAAAAATATGAGAGAATTAAATTTAAACTTTATGGATAATATAATTGAACCAGAAGGAATACAAAGCCTAAAAGAGAGTTTAAAAACATTATAAAATATTTAAATCTTAAATTTAAACTTTTCAAATAATGATAAAATTGGATCAGAAGGAGCAAAAACTATTGGTTTTAATCAGGAACAATTAAAAAATATTACGAGTTTAACTTTGGAATTTAATTACAATAAAATTTAATTAGAAGGAATAATAACACTGGGAACGAGTTTACAACAGTTAAGCAATATTACAAATCTCAGTTTAAATTTTTCAAAAAACGATATTGGACCATAAGAAATAAAAATTCTTGGAAACAGCTTTAAAAAATTAGTAAAAATCACATGTTTATGTTTAAACTTTTCTTATAATAAACTTGGAGATGAGGGAGTAAAAATTCTAGGCATTAGTTTGTAATATTTGTAAAATATCTCAACTTTAACGCTAAACCTTGCTTCAAATTATTTCGGATAGTTAGAATAAGTAGAAAGTCTTGGAATGAGTTTAGAAGAGTTGAAAAAGATCATAGATTTAAATTTAAACCTTTCTTAAAATTATATTGGATCAGAAGAAGTAGAAAGTCTTGTTATGTGTTTGGAGAAGTTGAAAAATATTTCAAATTTAAATTTAAATCTTTAAGATAATAATATTCGATCTGAAGGAGCTAAATATCTTGGAAAGAGTTTGAAACAATTAAAAAATATCACAAATCTAAGTTTATGTCTTTCTAATAATAGTATTGAATCAGAAGGAGTAAAAAGTCTTGAATTATACTTGAAAGAATAGTAAAATATTTCAGGATTAACATTAATTCTCTCTTATAATCGAATTAGATCTGAAGAAACAGCAAGCTTAAAAACGAGTTTAGAAAAAATGAATACTATTTCTAGCTTGAATTTAGATCTTCGTAAAAGTTATATTGGATAAGGGTTAGCAGATATTATTGTGATGAGTTTAAAAGAACAATAAAATAATACAGATTTAGTTTTAAACTTATCTTAAAGTGAAATTGGATCAGAAGGAGTAATTACTCTTGGATAACACCTATAATAAATGAAAAATATTAAAAAATTGCAATTAGACCTTACTGAAAACGAAATAGATTAAAAAGGAGCAAATTTTCTTGGGGTGAGTTTGAGAGTATTGGAAAATATTACTATTCTAAGTTTATACCTTTCAAATAATAAAATTGGTTCTGAAGGAGCTTAAAATCTTTTAATGTGTATAAAACACCTTCAAAATCTCACAAGCTTAAATTTAAATTTTTCTAGTTGTTCAATTGGATCAGAAGGGGCAATAAGTATTGGACTATGTTTGTAACAATTATTAAAGATTAAGGACTTATCTTTAAAGCTTTAATTTAACGAAATTGAATCAGAAGCAGCAGAAAAACTAGGAATCAGTTTGTAGAAATTGCGAAATATCTCAAATTTAAGTTTATACCTTGACTTTAATCGATTAGGATAAAAAGGAGCAATAGGAATAGGAAACAGTTTATAATAATTGTAAAATATCTAAATCTTAAGTTTAAGCCTCTAAAATTGTGGAATTGAACTAGAAGGAGTTAAAAGTATAGGAGACAGTATAGGATAATTGAGAAATATGAATCAATTATATTTAAACCTTGCGAAAAATGACATTGGATCAGAAGAAGCTACATATCTTGGGATGAGTTTATAAGAATTGAAAAATATCTCAATAGTAAGCTTGTATCTTTAAGATAATAAAATTGGAGATGAAGGAGTGAAGAATCTTGGAGTGAGCTTGGAATAATTGGAATATATTACAGACTTTTATTTAAATCTTTCATATAATTAAATTAGATCATCCGCAGTAGAAAGCTTCGGAAGGAGCTTGTCACGTTGGGAAAACATTTAAAGTTTAACTTTAAATTTATAATCCAATTAATTCCAGAATTATTCTGAAATGGAAGAATATTTTATGAATGTTTTATCAAATGCCTAAGCAGAGATAGAAATACATTTAAATTGAATATTTTTAGTTGCTTTGCTCTAGGCTTATTTAATCTCGTTAAATTAATGTTTATCAAAATTAAAATGTTATCAGCTAGTTTTTCTTCTTAAAAATTTTTTTTTAAATAAAATAAAAATCAATATGTTATTATAATATTCTATCTTTAATTTAAATTATTATTGATAATAATGTTTTTTTTGATTACCTTTCATTCTTAATCTTAAAAAATGAAGTGATAATTAATATTCTAATATAAGAAATAATTAATATTTTGAATATAAACAGAACATTAAAAAAATACTATTAGTCCTCATAACTCCCAAAAAATATTTTTTTATTTTCAAAAAATAGTAGGGTTAATAACAGTCTTATTATAATTTGAAATATAGATCGTTTTGAAGATCTAAATTAGATTTCTTAAAAGAATACCTTCCATTTTTATTAATAAGCTATCTATGATATCTTTTCAAAATACAAATATTTTTTTAGGTATTAATAAATTATATTTATATTATTTTATTTAATTAATTTTAATTTTTATGTCATATAATTCCATATCTAAATACTTTTTAAAAAATATCATATTATTATTTGGAAATTTGCTAAATAATTCAATATTATTTAAGTCAATTTAATAAAGTCATTTATATTTTTTTATTTTTAAATTATAAATAAATCAATTTATTAATAATTTTATTAAAAATGATTTAAATCTAATTTTTATTTTTCAATTATATTTATTAGTATCTCTGAATATGATATTCTTCGACCCAATCTTATTTATTTCTTTGAAAAAATACTATAACAAATTAATATTATTTTACTATTTATTTTTTTATATTTTAAACACAAGAACAAAAATAAATTGACATGTAAATATAGTTTCTAAATAACCATTTTTTCATTATTTAATTTTGAAAGTTATTTTATTATTTGATAATAATAAATTTTATAAATAAAAAAATACTACTAAGGAACTTTAGTCTAAGGTATTATAAATAAATTGTTATACTAAAAATTCAAAATTATTTAATTTCAGATATTTATATTTATAAAAGAGGATAATTAAAAATAAATAAAAAGTAAGAGAATTGATATTCTTCTATTTAAAAATTAATAAATATTTAAACAAAAGCTCATAAAAATATATAAATTCATTTAAGAACAAAGTGATTTAACTCTTCATAATATATTAATGTAAGTTCGTTTCCGTTAGTTTAAATAAATAATACTAAATTAATTCCTTCATGAATATTTCTTAGCATATCAATTTTTTAGTAATTTTCAGAGGAATCTGAGACTTACAAGAAGTACCTCTTGAGGCAAACTCTCATCTCAAACTCTTAACCAACTTCGGCAAGAGGTACCTATATTGTGATATTCTTAAACTCATCTCTATAATATTAGCCATATTTACATTTTGAGTTTAAAATTCCAACACTAATTTCTTTACCTTATACTGGGTTTTCAAATGAATCCTTTTTTATATAGAAACGTAGGATATAAGTTATGTCTCGATCAACAACTACCTTACTAGAATAGCGAGCTTAGGAATTTTATATGTAATTAGCTTCATATGGAAAGACTAAGTTGTTTAGTTCATTTTTGCTAACAGCTTTGCAATAGTTTTCTTGAAAAGGTATAATATCGTGAGAGTTTTTAGTATATTTTACTATTGAGTTATTTCTTTGATTGGTAATTGCCGGTTGTGGATTAATATTAGCCATTAATTCAAAATTTAATGAAGATAAAAGTTCTTAGTTATTTTTATTTGTTTCTTGATATTGAGAATATAGTTTTTATAAATGTTAATTAACTTATTAAGAGTTAATTAAGCTTTAGCTTAGTTTACTTAGATTTTATTAGAATTGGTCTGGAACCTTTAAGTTTAATTCACATTAAGAATTCAAATTGAGTTTTTATTTTTTTCAATTATATTTAATAAAGTATAGTTCTTTTCATTAGCATTCTTAATAATATTTTAGCATTTTTTGTAACTTTGGATTTCTTAGAGATTTCCACAAGTTTTATTAATTTCATAATGTTTTAAGTAATAAAATCTCCTATATTATTTTCATCTATTTTCTACCATTCTTCTTATTGATTTTTTAAACTAAATTCATGATGTTATTCATTCATATTATCAATAAAAGGAAAGAAATTAATTTCTTTTACGAATTAACTTAAAGCATCTTTAATCTATTATGGCTAGCCAAAATTAGTATTATTTTCAATATCTTTTAAAAGATGAACCTTTTAAGTGAGTTCTAACAGGTCATTTTCTTTGGTTTACTCTAATTCTTCCTAAATCTTTTAGAATTTCTATTCCTTGAACTGTTCTTACTCAAAAAAATCTTCTTTCAATCGATCTATTTTGAATTTTTAAATATAGAATTCTATTAAAGAACGTCTACTTAATTAATAAATATCTAACTCTTTAAGAGTTTGTTGTTGGCAATCTTCAAGTTGATATAAAATCTAACTAGTTAATTCTTTATAAAATTAGATAATATTATCTTTTATTTATTCATTCTTGTCCTACTTAGAATTTAAACATAGGAAATTGAGAACTTCTTGTTCAATCCCTTTTGGCCAGTTTTAAATAGGGAGATCACTTTCACTATTTAGAACCTCAGGAATATATACATATTGATTTTTTCCTGTTTCTTTAAGCATCCAAACTGAGCATTAAAATGGATTTCTATTATTTATATCTAAACAAGCAAACTAAATATTAAATTGATTATGCTTTTCACATTTTTCAGAATTTATTTTGTTCATATTTTTAAAAATCTCTTTTGATTAGTTTTTATAGATTTAATTATTACAAAAACTATAAAGCTATTAGAATATTTTATATTCACTAATCACTCCTACTAAAGTAGTGATAGTGTGTTTGATTTTCAATTTTTCTTTTCTCTCTTCAGCAACTAAAGCTTTTAGAATAATAAAGAAGTAAAACTGTAAAACTTAATTAATACAATTCTTTAGAAAAATATAATAAATAGAAAACTTAGAAAAAATTTGGAAGAATGATGATAGATATTAATATTAATTTTATTTATAAATAGCTTTGAATAAATAATATCTAATATTAAAAAATAAATATTAGTTAAAGAAAAAAATAAAATAATTATCTTAAACAAAAAAACACTCATTAGATGTGGTTTGGAAGTTATGGGATTTTAACCATTAATATATTTTTTTACTAAGGTATTTCATCAAAAAAAGCATCAATTTGAATTGATATAAAATATCTTAGTAATGATTAATTAAAGAATTTCTGATGTTTTAAATTTCCTAAAAGTTCGTTAGTTTTAGAATAGATATTTTACAGCAAATTATCAAATTTTGCAATTAAAAAAAACGTTAAATCACTCTCAGCTGTAAACTATTAAATTTAGCATCTAATTGATAGCTATTTATAAGGAATTTATAAATAATGAAGAGATTCTATATATTTCTATTTAATTTATTATATATTTTTCAAATATTTTATTTCTAATTATTATTACTTACCACATTTATTTTGCCTTTATTTTATTATTAACTAAATCTTAATAATGATAATCAATATCGAATTTAATTAGGATTTTCATTAAATATTGAAACAAAATAAGATGATGGTTACTATATTATATAAACCTATGTGAAATTAATTTTATATATATTACAGTTATGTTTAAAATATAATTAAGAGATAGATCAATCATAGCTTATACTTAATTTATTAGAGTGACTTTTTCACTTAATATTAAAATATACTATTTAAAGTATTTATAAATTCTTTTTATCTATTTGGTATATTATTTATTTATTTTTATTGAGAGTAGTTTCTTTCAACTCTAAAAACTTAGCATCATCATATTAATTATAGTATTCGACTATGATAAATTTTATTATTATTTTATAAATAAATATATAATATACTGAAGGAATTAAATTTAATTTTTAAAATAAAATATAGTTAAGAAAACATATTAATATTTTAAAATTAGTCTAATTTAAAAATCATATTATTTTTTATTAATAAAATGTTAATAAATCTGATAAAAATGCATAAAAGTATCTGTAAAAAACCTCAGGAAATTATAAAGAAATACATATTCTATCCTTTAAAAAACTAAATAGAGAATCTATACCTTAATTAAGATAAAACCCTATATAAAATAAATAGAACTCTATTTTTAATTTTTAAAAAATTCTAAACAAAATATAAAGAAATTGATATATGAAGCTTGCATGTTGATATTAAGAGATTGATATATAAAATTAAAGAAGTAAATAAGTAAGTCTAAATAAAGTTAAAATAAATAAAGAAGAAATCATTACAGAAATTTGTTTTAAAAAATCTGTACAAAGATTCTTAAAAAAAGTCTTGTCAATAATATTGATTTAAACCAGTAAAATAAGAATTATAAAATATTAGAAATAGAAAGAAATTTTGATTAAATCAATTAATTATTAGCTAAGTTAAAATAAAGGTAAATAATAAGAAGATAGAAAGATTTTTTGATAGACATTTCAATAAATGAAATGGAGAGTGAAGAGATAATTTTCGAAGATCATTAAGAGAAAGAGCTGAATTATGGAAATGAAAGCGACCACTACGACAATAACTATAGCAATAATAGATTCACCCCAGTTAAAAAAGATTTATTTGAATTAGACTAAGTATTAAGAACTAGGAAGCTATATGTTACAGGTGTTAATATTAAAAATTTAGTATAGATTCTGAAAAAAGAAACTAAAACCCCTATTATAAACTTCTAATAAAAAGATGTCTCCTCTAATTAGGATGATAATCATTAGTAGTAAGAGCATAAATAATAAGCCATTCAAAAAGGAATTATTAGATTTAAGCATTCGGTTCCTTCTGATTTTATTTAAAGACTATTAAGAAATAGTAATTTGAATCTACATGTTATGGTGTCAAAATCTTCAAGTAAAAATGATGAATTCTTCTTTTAATAATCCTTATCTTCATAGGTTTCTTAGAACTAAGTCTCTAATTTAGAAATGGAAAAGAAAACTATCAATATCAACACAATTAATCCTAAATTGAATGCACCTTAAGAAAATTAATTCATAGATAATGACCCTATTCTAAATAAATTGAATCTTTCGAAAGATCATTTATTCAATAAGCTTACACAATTATTAATTGAAAACCCAAGATGGGGATTTAGTGGTCTTATGAACTATATCTACAGTTCAATACATGTTGATGAGCGACCTTAATTAATCGGGTTAATATGTGAGAGACTACCTGCTTTCGAAAATGCTATCAAATTAGCTAATTTATTAATGTAGGAGTAGCAGGAATAATAATAAAAATATTAGATTGAGATGAATCAGAAAAATAATTAATTAAAATAACAATAATAATAACAATAACAATAATAATAGTAATAGTAGTAGTAATAGTAATAGTAATAGTAATAGTAGTAGTAATAGTAATTGAGCATAATAAATGAAAAAAAACAGAAAGAATAGTATGAGTATTATTAATTCTAACCGTAGGACAATGATGAAATTTTTATGTATTAAATTAAAGAAGAAGATAAAAATAAAAATCCAGTATAGCAAGAAAAAGCAATAATACAAAGCAGTGAGAGGAATGAAATAAATAATGATAGTAATTAAAGTTCAAATTCACCAATGTCTTCGCTAATGAAATAATACTTAGAAATAATTAAATTAAAAGAAGATATGAAATTAACAGAAACGTAAAGATCAGAAACTCTAGCTTAATTATTAAGTAATATTGATTGAAAACTTCATTATAATTAGATTATTTTACCTGTAAATAAATACCCTATGTTATTTAATTTATTCAAGCAATAAATAATATGGAAAAGGAGGAATCAGTATTTCCTATCTAAATAAGACATATTCAATTGCTTCATTTTTATTTTTTTCTGCGAATGTATATTTCTGTTACTTTCATTTAGTAAGAAAAATAATCTAATTTTTTGATTCAAAACTGATTTTGCTTTAATAATAATTAATGCAGCCTTAAAGCTTTAGTAAAATCAAAAAAATTGATTTGTTAATAAATCATCTTTTATTATCCAAATTACCCAAAAAGTATTATCTATTGAAGTTTTTATTCATTCTTAAAAAGAGTGATATTTATTCAAAATTAATAAAAGGTTAATAAAGGTGAATATAAATGAAATAGTTTAAAAAGGATTTAGGTAAAAATTAAAAAATAATAACTAGATATCTAATAATAGTTAAAAAATTTAAAAATTCAGTATGTAGGTTTCAATTGCATTTTTGGAGATAATTTAAGCAATTATTTTAATTTAATAGGTTTTTAAATAGATTTTCATGAATAAATTTCAGGAAAGTTCATTTAGATAATTGTGTATCATTTTTTAAAAATATTAAAAAAGAAAAAAATATTATATATTTACTCTTCTCATAAAAAATAAATATTGATTATAATAATTATTATATTATTATATTATTATTTGATTCTATTAATCTGTTTTTAGTAAAAATAAAGAAATAGATTTGTTATTTTATCTTGATTTCTTAATTATATAAATTACTAATTAAAGATAAATAAGAATTTATAAATGTGCTACAATAAATATGTCTAATAAGCTTAAGTAAAAATAAATAAAGTCTTTCTTATTTTAATTTATTAAATACTATCAATTTTATTATCTAAATAGTTTCCTTTGAGTTATTGACAATAAAATTTCTTAAATCAAAAATAAATTTTTAATTTTCTAAAAACATTAATTATTTTATTATTTAATATAAACATTTTTTTATACAATTCTATTGTAATTTTTTTCTATTTATTTTAGAATATTTCTTTGATGGCAGTTTGTAATTTTATAAGCCTTACTTAGATTTGTATAGTTAAGATTAACTCTATCTAATTGTTTGATTCTAAAATTTTACAGTTTTTTTGGTTAAATTTAGGAGATTTCAAATATTATTTTCAAAGATCTTTGTCAAGTATATTCATTTACTTTATTTTAATAAAAATAGACTTAATTAAAGGGTAGTCCTAATCTTAATCTAATAGATTGAGGAAAAGTAGGAAGAATTTTATTATTTATAGTACAAAAAAATCTAATGAAGTTGTGATAGATTTTGTTTATTAAGTAGTTAGTGGATTATTGTATAAACTTACTTAACCCTTAGCCATCACTCAAAATCTTCCTTGTTTACTAATCTCTTTTTATAGTGAGTGTGAAATTTAAAATATCTAACATAATATTACTTTTTTAAAAATATAAGGAAGTGATTTAATATGGTTAGAATTTGAGTATTAGTGTTATTATTTTATTTTGTTCTTTGTAGATGCTTAACTAAATTTTTTCACTTTCAATAAAATAATAAACTGATGAATGATTAGCTTTACACTATAGATTGGCTAGACTTTGATACATATATAACAAATTTCTGAAGTTTATTGTAAGATTCAAGAACATAGGTAATATTTTCTAATTATAGTCTATTTTGTTTAAGATGCTAATATTCCATATTACTTTTTAAATCAAATTAGAAAACTTTTTTCTTCTTTTGACAAGAATCAAATCAAATTTATGAAAACAATACAATAGATAAAGACAACTTCATTAATTAAAAAAGAGAAATGAGTTATTTTTTTTGTGAAAATGTTCTATAAATTAAAAAAATATTGAATCTATCTTAAAAACTAGAAAAAATGAATAAAACTATCAAATCTAAATTTAAATAAATCTACAAAAATAATTAAAAAGTAAAGAGAAGTTATTGAAAATGAAAAAAGGAATTACAATAAATTGAAAAAAATTAAATTAAAATTAATTATCTAATTTATTTAACAATTTTGGTTTTGGTTAAAAGTTCTTTTCATAATAAAATGGATTAGTAATTTTAAAACTTAAGATCAATAAGATTTGATAGACTTTAGGAAGAGGATGATAGCATACTTTAGAGATAGTAAGAACAAGTAAGAAATAATATAAAATTTAAATCCTGTTGCCTACTTCTGTTGATACTCCTACCTTTACTTTTGTATGTAACTTTATCATAAAAGGAATACCACAATGAAAGTTTAGAAATAAAAAATGAATCTTTAGAAGCAATGAATGAAAGTTAGGAAATAAAAATTGTAAATGATGACAAAAATAAGCAATAATAAATTATCTATACTAATCTTATAATAACTTCTACAGAGGTTTGTATTGAAGGAGCTAAGGCTATAGCAAATAAATTAGAATAAAATGAAAATATGACTTAGTTAAATTTAGATTTCTCATTATATGGTTTGAATACAATATGTGTGGAAGGAAGTTTTTATATTCTGAAGACTTTAGAAAAACTTCAAAATCTTACTTCATTAACTTTATATTTCAATTCAACTTTTATAGGTGATGAAGGAGCTAAAATATTTGCTAAATCATTGAAAAAACTTAAAAATATTACATATTTGAAGCTTAATTTAGGTAGTAGTTCAATGTGTGATGAAGGCTTTAAATATATTACGAATTCATTAGAGGAAATTCACAGTATTACCTATTTATCTCTTGATTTAGGGGAAAACAATAAAATTAGTGATGAAGGGGCTAAGAACCTTTCAAACTCATTAGGGAAGCTTCAAAATATAAAATCTTTTTCTTTTTATTTAGGTTCTAGTGTAATTTGTGATAAAGGAGTGAAATCTATTGCAAATGCATTAGGAAAACTTGAAAATATAAGATAGCTTACTTTTAATGCAGGTATTGAAAGTTTAATTGGTGATGAAGGCATAATGTATATTGCAAATTCAATAGAAAAACTTCAAAATATGACTTAATTAACAATATAAATTACTAATAATAAAATTGGTAATGAAGGATGTTTTTATATTTTGAAAGCTTTGTAGAATCTTCAATAAATTATTGAGTTGACTCTCTAGTTGAAATTCAGTAAATTTGATGTTTTAGAAGGTAAACATATAGCAAATGCATTGGAAAAATTAGAAAATCTTACTTATTTGAATCTTTATAATGATGTTTCTAAACTTAGTGCAGAAGGTATCAGATAGATTTCAAATTCATTTGAAAGACTTCAAAATATTAATAAGTTGACTCTTAATTTTTCTAAAAGTAGTCTTGGAAACTAAGGAATTATGGAAATTGCTAGTGGATTATAAAGATTGAAAAATATTACTTAACTGACACTTAATTGTGATGGGTTTAATGAAATTGGAGAGTAAGGAGCGTTGCATATTGCAAATGCATTAGAAAATTATCAAAATTTAAAAAAGCTGAATCTTAAGTTAGATTTCAATCTGATTGGTGTTAAAGGTACTAAGCATATTGCAAATTTAATAGAATAGCTTTAAAATACTTTAGAGTTTGATATTAATTTAGAATCAAATTAGCTAGGGGATTAAGGAGCGAAATTTATTGGTAATTCTTTAGAAACAATTTAAAACTTTGAAACATTTTCTCTAAACATAGCTAATAATAAAATTGGTGTATAAGGTGTGAAGTATATTTTAAAGGCACTAGAAAAGCATCAAAATAAGTTGATTCTTAATTTAAATAATAATCCAATAGGTAATGAAGGAGTTAGGCTGATTGCTAGCTCTATAGAAAAATTTTAAAATGTAGAAATACTTTCAATTATTTTAGAATAAAATTAAATCAGTGATGATGGAGCTTGCTATATTGCAAATTCTTTAATAAACCATAAAAATATTACTAAATTAAAAATTAATTTATCAGCAAATAAAATAGGTAATATAGGATCATACTGTATTGCAAAGGCTTTAGTAAAACTTAAAAATCTTCATTAGTTGACTATTTAATTACATAATTGCTTAATAGGTGACGAAGGGGCTAAATATATTTCAAATGCATTAGAGAAACTTACAAATCTTACTTATTTAGATATAGATTTTGGTAATAATATTGCAAGCAAACAAGTAATAATTAATATTTATTATAAATTTGCATTGTAAATAAGAAAACAATATTGAATAATTTTATTTAAACTGAATATAATAAAGTTTTGATTGTATTATTATATTTTATTTTATTTTAACGAAACCTAAATATCTGCCATATAACTATACATTAGGTCTATCCTATTAGTAATTAATAATGGATAAATGTTAATAGCAAAATTTTTATCGTAACCTCTTTAAAAAATGCAAATTGTGAGTTATGAGGTTGCAGGAACTACGGTATGTGCATCTTAATTACTTACTTCTTTTGTTTTAATTGCAACATTTATTTTTTATTTTTATTTCATCTATATATTAATCTAATCATGCTTTTTTACACCTTATAATACTTTTATAAACTATTTTTTAAGCTTTTTATTTCAAGAAAAATCTAATTCTTCTATTCATAGTAATCTTTGAGATTTCTTCTAAGTTAATGGTAGATATATTTTTGTTGTTGTTGATTTATGACTAATCCTGCAACTAAAAGCACAATTGCTATTCATAAATTAATATTATTGTTGTTTTTGTGCAAAATAGTTACTACTTTTTCTTCTTTTCTTTCCTAAAATTGTTATTTTTCTTATAACTAGATATTCACAACTAAACAAATAATAACATTTTTTAGTTCATTTTTCGCCACAATGAAATTAAAAGTATGAAAATAGTTACATTGAAAATTTGATTATTGAAGGAAAATGTAAAGATCAATGAAAACTCTAAATTTAAAAAAAATAGTTAGTATCAACCAAGAGGGAAATACTTAAATGAAAATTAAAAAAATCTAATAATACCTATTAGATATCTACAAAATTTAAAAAGAAACAATCAAAGGAATTAATAGAAAAAAAGAAACAAATAAGTTTAAAAAATTAATTAATACCTTTAATATTAACAAGATTTTAATAAAAGAGGAGCTTTCAAACAAAAAAAAATGGATTAGTAGAATTAAAATATAAGGTAAGTAAGATTTGAAGTACTTTCAGAAGAGGATAATATTATTTAGAGATAATAATTAAGAAAGAAGTAGAGATTAAAAGTTTGTTGTGTAATTACGCTGATATTCCTTCCTTTATTTTTATATATGACTATATCATAGAATGGTAGTCAAAATGAGGGTTTAGAAGCAATTAATTAGTGTTTAGAAGAAAAGAATGAATGCTTATAAGTAAAAAATAAATGTCTGGATGCAAAAAACCTAAATTTTGAAGATGTAAAAGAAGATTTAAGCGAGAATGAATAGACAGTTTTTACTAATATCTAAATAACTCCTAATTATCTTTGAGTTGAAGGAGCTAAGGCTATAGCAAATAGATTAGAACAAAATTAAAAAATAACTTAGTTAAATATTGATTTTTCTACATCAGATTTGAATTCAATATGTGTTGAAGGAACTTTATATATTCTGAAGGCTTTAGAAAAACTTCAAAATCTTACTTCTTTAACTCTGAACCTTTATTCATCAAGGATAAGTGATGAAGGAATTAAAAAACTGGCAAATTCATTGAAAAGACTTAAAAATATTTCATATTTGAAGCTTGATTTTAGTTCAGTATTATTACAAGATGAAGGATTTAAATATTTAATGCATGCGTTAGAAGGACTTCAAAATATTACATCTTTCACATTTAATATAGGTAGAGGTAACTTACTTAGTGATGAAGGAGCTAAGTACCTTTCGAGCTCTTTAGAAACGCTACTGAATATTAGATCATTTACATTTAATTTAGGTTAGAGTTAAATTGGTGATAAAGGAGCTTAGTATATTGCAAATGCATTAGAAAAACTTCAAAATATAAGCTAGTTTACTTTAAATTTTGGTTCGAGTAAAATTGGAGATGAATGAATGAAATACTCGCATATAACATATAAGACATATATGTTTACACTCAGAAAAATTTCCTGATTTTAAATATAATATTAGAATATAGTGACCAACTAACCAACTAACCAACTAACCAACTAATCAACTAATCAACTAACCAACTAACCAAGTGATCAACTGATCAACTGATCAACTGTTCAAGTGATCAAGTCAAAAACTTAAAACTTCTTTAAAAAACTTAGAAAAATTAAAAAATATGACTTAGTTGACAATTTTAATTGGTAATTATAAAATAGAAGATGAAGGTTGCATTTATTTTTTGAATGCATTACAAAAACTTGACTAAATTATAGAGTTGACTCTATAATTAAGTTTTAACAAAATTGATAAAAATGAAGGTTAGCATATTGGAAATGCTTTAAAAAAGCTAAAAAATCTAACCTATTTGAATCTTCCCAATGATAATATCAGTTATGAAGGTATAAGATAAATTTCAAATTCATTTGAATATCTACAAAATATGAATAAGTTGACTTTAACTTTTACTAGAAGTAATCTTGGTAACAAAGGAATTTCTGAAATTGCTAATGGATTAAAGAAATTGAAAAATATTACTTAGCTTACACTTAAATTTGAAGGGTTTAATAAAATTGAAGTAGAAGGAGCATATCATATTGCAAATGCCTTAGAAAATTATCAAAATTTAAAAGAGCTGAATCTTATGTTAGATTATAATAATATTGGTGTTGAAGGTACTAAATATATAGTAAATTAAATAGAGTAACTTTAAAATACTCATAAGTTTAACCTTAATTTAGAATCAAATTAACTAGGAGATAGAGGAGCTAAGTTGATTGCTAATTCTTTAGAAAATATTTAAAATATTGAAAAATTTTCTCTGAACATAGCTAACAATCAAATAGGTTTAGAAGGTGTGAAGTATATTGCAAAGGTATTAGAAAAATATCAAAATAAGTTGATTCTTAATATTAATAATAATCCGATTGGTAATGAAGGAGTTAAGTTAATTGCTAACTCTATAGAAAAATTTCAAAACATAGAAGCACTGACAATTTAGTTTAATAATAATTAAATTGGCAATGATGGAGCTTGCTATATCGCAAATGCCTTAGTAAAACATCAAAATATTACTAAACTATATATTAATTTATCCACAAATAAAATTGGTAATCAAGGAGCACAGTGTATTGCAAAGGCTTTAGAAAAACTTCAAAATATTACTAGGTTAACAATCTATATTCCAAATGGTGAAATTGGTGACGAAGGGGCTAATCATATTGTAAATGGATTAGAGAAATTGACCAATCTTACTTATTTATATTTTGAAATGAGCAATAATAAAGTTAGCCCATAGGTTTTTATTAAGATTGACGAAAAATTTTCTAAACAACTAAATGGTCCAAAGTGAATAATTTTGTAAATATAAAATAAGATTATTTTAGTATTGTTATATATTTTCTATAACAATCAGAAGAGGACTTGAAATATTTTGAAAATTTGATTAAAAATTAATGTCAATTGATTTTTTAACTTTACAATCTTTATAAATCTTTATGGAAAAATCAAAACCAAACTAACTTTTAAAAATACTTTATCAATGGATTAATATTAATATAATTTAGTGTAAATCCTTGTAAATTTTAACTAACTCTCTATTCATATAATTTATTTATGATTTTTCTAACTTATATTTAGTGTTAGTATTTAGGATTAAAGTGAAAAAAAATTGTCATAAAAATTGTTGATTAGTTGAATACTTTGTACCATCTCTTTAAGACTTCTGTTAAATTAAGGAAATAGAATAGCCTAATTAAGAAAGAGAAGGTAGGCTAACTAGTTCTATTTTGTTTCTCTCTTTGAAATCAAATATATTTTAGATTTTTATTTCTCATGAATAGTATCAGATAATATAAGAAAAAAGGTAATTAAAAAGAAAAAAAGTGGATCTTTATTTTTATTTATAACCAATAGAAATTAATCATATCAATAAAAGAAATCCTGTAAATATCAATAAAAGAAATCCTGTAAAAATAAAAAATTTATAGGAATGAATGATAGAAATAAAGGGAGTTAGAAAGTAATCAAGTAAGAAAGAAATGTAAGAAAATTTTTAAAGGAATCAATCTATGTATATATGTATGGGTGATATTAAATTTTTTATTTTTATTTCTTAATAAACTAGGATTTAATTATTATTCTTGTATGTCAACAATTAATTACTTCACCTCTTTTTAATCAAATATTAAGGATTTTTGATTTTTTACTTCTTCTAAATGATTAGAGCATGAGTTTGCTTTAGTTTAAAAATTACAATTAGATTAAAATATATATCAGATAAATAATTTTTTTCACATTTTTAAAATTTCTACTTATGAAAGAAAAATCCTCAAAAAATCATTAAAAGATAATAGAAATCATCTCCTTTTAATAGAAAGGTAATTAATACCATTGGAGCTCTATTAAAACTAAGAGAAATTGATATTTATCCTCTAAGAATAGAAAACTATACTATTTATGAATACTCTACTTACTAATAATAAAGATAATATTTTTATATAATTCCTAATAATAAAGATAATATTCATTTAAAATACCTAATTTCTTTTTTTATTAATATTATTTTGGAATTAAACTCGAAGAAATCCTATAAAATCTATTTTGAAACAAAATTGTATTTAAATTGAAAAATATTATTATTTATAATTGCTACTCTTTAAGTGTAATACCCTCAATTTGACTACATTTAAATTTAACTATTACCATATTTATTTAATAAATTGTACATCTCTCCTAATAAACTTACCTTTTATCTAATTCGAATTCAAGTTCAAGCAAATTTCATTAATGAGTAAATTATCTGTTTTAAAATTAAATTTCTCAGTATACATATCAAAATAAAAAATGAGGAATAGGTCTAAAATATTTTACAATTTGATTTATGAAGACTTAGTACCAATATAATAAGTAATAATAATAATAACTGATCAAAAGAGTATAAGAAAGAAATACTACTAGTAGTAATAATATAAAGATTATAAATAGATAAATTGAAGATTCAATGTTAGATTTTTTCTATTTTAGATATTTTCTTCATATTTATATGAAAATCTACTTAATTAAAATTGCATAAAAATATCTAAAATTGAATTAGATTATTTACTAATAAAAAAACAATTTGAATTACCTTTTTTATTACTAAATGGTATTCTTTATTTATTAAATAGGTATAACATTCAAAATACTATTCTTCATTTAAATTTCCAATAAAAAAGGTATTTAACTACCAAATAATAAGTTATATTATGAATTACCTCATAAATTATCTCATATTTTTATAGGCTCTAAGATCTTCAAAATATCATTCAATATAATAAATATAATATAATAGAATATTATAATAATTATAAATGTAGCAAGTATTATTGCTAACAATTCAGTTAAATGATATTGTTGATTACAATTGTAAATTAATCTAATTCTGATCCAAAATAAGTTAATAAGCAGTAATAAATATTATTAAGGTCTCGTGTGTAATTATTAAAATAGTTTTCTCAAAAAAATTTTTTTCTTGATCGCTAAATGAACTATATAATTATTTACAAACAATGAAAATAATCTTATTAAAAATTCTCTACAATAAAGAAAATAATTACTAAATTAAATATAACAAGTAATTTCGCAAATTGAAAAATAGTAAAAAGACAAAAAGATAAAGAATAAATTATTTTTAAGCAAAAATTCAATTATTAATTACAATTAAATGGAGAACAATAAATTTGAAAGAACTCTCGAAGAATTTGTGAATAAGAATAATCTTTCTGCAAGTTAGGCAATAAAGTTTGCTAAGGATATTGCTAATGATATAATTTAATCGAAAAAAAAAGGACACTATATAAATAATTTAGAACCAACGAATGTGTAAATTGACAAAGATTATAACGCTTATGTCACTAAAAATGATAATTCACCTGAAGGTAAGTAATTCCTAACCAGTGTTTTGGAACTGATAATATACCTCCACAACTCGTATAACTAATCTTCTTCTTCTTCTACTTCTACTTCTTCTTTTATGTCTTCAAACGAATCAGAAATTGAAAGACTCTTAAGAATCATACGCGAGTTATAATAAGAAATAGACAGACTTAATAATCTCCTACTCACAAAGGAATAAGAAATTTAAGAATTAAAGAAAGAATTAGAAATGAAAGAAAAAGAAATAGAATAACTCAAATAATAGGAAATTCTAAAAGATGATGAAATAAAAATACTCTAATAAGAAATTAACAGCCTTAGAGAAAAAATAGGTAATATGGAATAAGATATTTAAAAACTAGAAAAAATAATTTTATTGCAGTATAACTAGTTATGTAATAACTACAGTTAAATGTAAAAATTGGAAACAAATAATTCACATCAAAATTAAGAAATTTAATCACTCAAAAAAATGATATTAGATAAAGATTAATAACTCAATCAATTGAAAGCTCAAATGCAAGAACTGAAGGAATAAAGTGATCGAGAAATTGAAAACCTCTAAAGACGTGTGTAAGATAGAGATGATTAAATCAATTCCCTTGAAAATAAAATTCAGGATATGAAAATTAATTATGAACTTGATATTGAAAAACTGAGAAATGAAAAAGAAGAGAAAGAGAATCAATTAAACTAGCTTTGCAATGAAATAAAAGCTATGAAAGAATAAAATTAGTGCGAAAAAGATGAACTCAATAGTAAAATATCACTGAAAAATAATGAATTGAGCTAACTCCATCGCGAAATTAAATACATGAAAGAAAATCACTAATAAGAGATTGAAAAACTCTAAACTTTAATATCCCTTAGTGAAAAATAAATCAGGAATTTTAAAAGCTAAATTGAAGAAGAAAGATCAGCTAAGGAAGAATAATTAGAATAACAAAAGTAAGAATTTAAGAAATTAATGTCTGATAAAGATAATTAATTATCTTTGCTATAAAAATAATTTGCAGAAGAAAAAAATCAAATAAATAGATTATATGAATCAGTAATTGAAGCAAATAAAAAGGCTATGTCAGAAAAAGAAAATTAATTAGTTCAATAAAAAAGTGAATATACAAGAGGTCTATAAACTATGAAAGAATAACTCTAATCTGAAATTTAGGAACTTAAAAGAACAAATCAAAGTTAGTTAATTCAAAAAAATTAATTTGCAAATGAAATGTAAGCATTAAAAGAATAACATAGATAAGAAATTGAAAGAAACAAATAATCGAATCTATAATAGAGTTAATAATTCAATTCTTAGTTATCTAATGAAAAACAAATGAATCAATATTGGTAAGATAAATTCAATTCTCTCTAACAACAAAGTTAAAGTGAAAAACAAACTACTCAAAGTTTATAAAATAAAATAAGTTAATTGAACCAATAACTATAATAGGAAAGGTAATTGAATCAGGATTCCTAAGGTAAATTAAACTCATTAAATTTATAGATTTAAAGTGAATAATAATCAGCTAGAGATTACAAGAATTAAGTTGAAAAATTGAAATAAAATTAGTCTAACCAAAATAATCAAAAGTATGGATGGTATTGCAGTAACTGTGGAGATCATCCACACCCTGACTGCAACCAATTAAGCCAAAAAGAAACATGTTTATTTAAAGGATACACCTAATGTAAACATTGTAAAACTGATAGATAATTCATCTGGAAATGAGGAAGGAGTTACATGAAGTTTAATCACCTCTATAGAATAAATTGAATTTCTACACTATTTGTTTCAGAACTATATAATTAAAATTATACTTATAGTGTTGAAGACCTTACTAATTAAAAAGATTTTATTATTAATAAATGTAATTTGTATGTTAATTTATATTTTATTTTAGATTTACTTTACAACTTCTTAAAAAAAATTATTTCATGAATTGATTAAAATTTTGTTATTCAATTTAAATTTACATAGAGTATACAAATTTCTAACTTTGTTAGAAAAATTTGATTTTACTTTTACTCTTAAATAATGTTCATTTCATTTCTAATTTAGGACTAAACAAAAAAAGTAAATATTATTCATTCCTTTTTACCTATAAAAGTTAAATCAAAATAAAAAACATTAAAATGAATGAAAAGATTAAGATAAATTACTATAATTTTAATAATCAATTAGAAGGGGTAATTTGAATTATAAATAATAATTAATAATGATAAACATAAATTACTTTAAAATGTCAATTAAATTGCTTATTTCAAACTTACAATTATAGAAAGAAAATTTCTTGTTTGAATAAAAAAAATATTAATCTAAAAATTTATTTATTGAATAAACGGTTAAAGGGTAATCAAGCACATAATTATTACAATTATTTAAAATGATTAAGTAATTAATTATAATTTATTTAAAATTAATTCAATAAATTTTATCAGACATTTAATTATTTCATAACATTTACCAAAACACTTTAATAAATCTTAAATTATTATTATTATTATATTATAAATTTTAAAAATTGGTAATTAAATGTAATAATAAAGAATTTATTTAAATAAATTAAATGTTATTAAATATTAAATTCAAAAGATATATTTTAATAAAATCTACTTCATTAATAATTTTAATTAATCAAATAAAGCAATTATTTAAACAATTCTTACTTATTAAAGCTAGAAATTATAGAAATTAAATTTGAGAATTTTTGTAAAATTTAGTAAAATACACAATAATTATTTATGACTAACTTATACATTTAATTTAAAATAAATCTCATCTTTTTTATTAAATTTGAATAATCTTACTTTTCTAAAAGATAATTAGTCTTCTTAATTCATTAAAAAATAAATAATCTTTGGTAATAATATTATTAAAAAATAAGATATACTTTTATAAATATTTAATTGAATCTGAAAGGTTTACTAATAAAATAGCTATCTAGCAAACTAATAAGTAAATTATGTCTAAAGAATTATTCAATATTATCATGTTAGTTATTAAAATAGGTTTTATATAAATAATAAATGAATTAATTAACTTTCATTATATATATAAATAATTTCCATTTTTCTTAAAAATTTTATAAATGATTAATAGATTGGCATTAATAATAAGCTATGGTTAGCTCAGAATGAAGACTCAAAATCAAGGGGTATTTCCTTTCTCAAGTTAGAAGATCTATGACTATCTATACCAAAAGCACAAGTATTATTGAAGGAATTGTTGTAAATCTTACTTCCAACTAATTCATGATTATTACAAAGAGAGGTAGAATTTCTAGAAGATGGATAGGTACAGTTAAAAATGATGAAGAAGTGACCATTGTTATTCAAATTTGCAAAGTATTAGATTCCATAATCTGAAGGATATTCATTTAAAGTTAATGGAATGGAAATATTACTATCAGATTCGTTGGAGATGAAACTAAAAACATAGGTATCTAAGAAAGGTATAAGATTAGCACCTTATTACCTAGATTTAGGACAGGTGTAATTCAAATAGGTACTGTTATTGAATCCATAGTCAGAGTTTTAACAACTCAAAGGGGAGCATTCATTACCAATATTATAGTATTAAACCTAGCAAAAAGCCAAAGCTAATACGGCTACTAAAATAATTAAGGTTTTCATAATCTATTTTTGTTTTAAAAATCTTTAATTTATCTTATTAATTTACTTATATGATTCACTAATTTTTGCTATTTGAGGGTCATTCCTATTTCCTATTCAGTATCTGATCTAAAATTATAGTTTGGGTTAATATTATTTATATTAATAAAAATTCATAAGTTTTTAATTTTTTTGATCAGTGACTGACAGATTCTAATATGGAATAGGAAAGAAATAAATAAAATATGTTCATATGTTGATTGATAATTTTTTCCAAAAGTGAATAGGGTTATATAAACATATTGCTTTATAAATAAGCTTGGAAGGTATAGTAAGGGTATTTATAGGTATTTTATTCTATTACAGCTTCTGTTACTTTATAGAGCAGTTGATTTCTATATTGTTAAAATGAATGAGAAGTGACAATATTTATATATTAAATTTTATTACATTTACTTAGGTTTTTAATGACTTAGTACATTTTTATTGATTTAATATTAGGAAATTAAGTGCATTTTATTAAATAGATGAGATGATAATATTTATATAATGAGCAAGATTTAATAAAAATAAATTTCATATTTTTTAAAATCTATTATAAAATATCACAATTAAGTTGTACAATATTATATTATTAGCAATTATTTAAAATAAAATTAATAAATCTTTAAAAGCTATTATTTTATTGAGAAGTTGGTTTATTTAACCATCCTTATGATTATTAATTTTTTTTCATTCAACAATTAAGATTGATGTATATCTCTAAACTTTAGAAATAATTTACAATTAAATATTTATTTTGATTCTATTATAGAACTAAATATAAAGATCCAAAAATGTAAATTTGTTTATGGATTGCAATTAATATATCCTCCTTTTATTTACTTATGAAAATTAATAATATTTTTCTAATAGACTTTAAAATTTATCATGAGTTTAGGATACGAATGTTTACCGATTAAACATCTATTTATCTCATTATCTAAAATAGTACATAAAAGAATTAATTAATAAGAACTAGTAATACTTATTTCTAAATATTTATTACAAATTTTTTATTTATTATAAAAATTTATATTTTTGTTTCTAATTATGTTAAATTTTTATTATTTCAGTTTATTTATTATATTTTTTAAAATAAATTTAAGACTCTTTAAAAATAAACTATTTATTTTTTTATTTTTCAATACTTTGAATTATCTTATCATTATTTTTGGAAAATAATTTTTTAAAGAAGAGAGGAGAATATGATTAAAGATTAAATAAAATAAAATATTAATCTTCTTTGTTAATAAATTGATAATTAATTGTTAATAAATATTATAAATATTTTTTATAAAATATTCTTATTAAGTCGACAAATAAGAGATAATTTTTTATTGAGGTATTATTTATAGCCTTATATTTACGAACTGATATTTTTGGTACTCTTAGTTTTCTCCAATATTGTTTTGAAGTATATTTTGAATACTATATTATCAATACTATAACTTTAATTTTTTATAAATACAGTAAGCTACGTTATTTTGGCCCCCTACTATCATTATAAATTAACTTTGAGAATACCACTGCTTATAATAGAAGATGTCCTATTCAAGAAATCTTGTGGTAGTAACAAATAATTGAATTTTTATCAATAAATAAAAATAAAATACATATTAATAATTAAATTAAAATAACTTGTAATTGAAAATTCTTTCTTAACTTAAAAAATGTTTGATTGAAGATAAATTATGGTCAAGGCCACCAACTTTATCTTCTTTTTTTTGTTAGTAAAACAATATTAATTTAAGAAAGTTAAAATAAAAATCAAATTTATAGCATTCTAAATATGTTATATAAATATTCTTTTGTTTACTATTATATATATATATTTTTTATAAATTTTTTAATATAGTTTTTAGGATCAAAAACCAGCACATTTAACTATGAGGGGATAGTAGAAGTGGGTCTTAAAGCAGCTATTAGAATTAACAATAGATTAAACCTAAGATGAAAAGAAGCACTTTTCATAATAACCTTACTCATTAACTGGATACTTAAAAGAAATGTTAATTTAGAAATCATAAAATTATTAGCACTCAGAGAGACCCTTACTATAATTAGTTAGCTCCATGAATTTTTCTTCAGCTAATTTGTATTCCTCTGTGGTTTAACAAGGTTTAGGTAGCTCAAAACTATGCTCTTAGCAATTAACCAAATCCTGATAAAAAACATCTTCAGATGTTGCTATATCATTGGATTTCTTAAATTGAATAATAGAGCCAACAATCAGTAATGATAAAATAGGGAGAACTATAAATAATTTATTCATATTAATTAATTTATTTTTCTTTTTGTATTTTATTGTTTTCTTTTAAGCTTAAAAATAATTATTGTTTTGCAAAAATTTATGTTTTTAAATTAAGTAGAGATTAGCTCTAATTTGCCAAGGTAGGGCGAGCATCTAGTTTAATTAAGGTAATAATTTAAAACTCTAATTAAAAGGAAATTTTAAGCTTTTTACTATAATTCTAGGTTTAATTATTTAAAATTTTCCCATCTAGATGAGATAGGTCAATTGTAAATTAAGTATCCTATGCCCTATTTTGTTTTTATTATTCATTGAAGAATTTGTGCTCAAGATTTAAGAATATGATACTAGATTTTCTTATATGATATTCCTCTCATGAGTAACCTTAAAATCCTCAATCTGATCACAAGATAAGGTCTGCTCAAAGATAAAATTAAATTATACCTAGTCAGCTAATCTGATATCCCCTCATCAGCCTTGTTAGAATCTCCAATCTGAAAAATTTTATTTAATAAAACTAACTGTACATCAAATAATAAATAATCAAGTAACCTAAGATAGTTTAATTAATAAAGAATTTAATAAAAAACGATATACTTTATTTTTAATTTTAAATAATCACTTGGATAATCTAATTTGAATTTTCCTATTGCATTGTTATCTCAATCATTGATATATAAACTGATTAATATATGCTAGCATTTATTAGTTAGTAATTTTTTCTAATATTATTAAATAGCGATAAGCACTAGTTTATTATAAATATATCTTATAAATTTAAGAGAAAGATTTACTATTACTTTAACTAGATCCCTCTTATTTATAAATTAAATTCATTAAAAAATACTCTATTTCTATGAATCTAACTTTTAGGATAAAATGAAACTTGGAACTAAGATTTATTTTGTTATTTTAGAGAAGATTATTTATTTTATTTTTGAAAAAGAAAATATCTTTTTATATTAGAAGGTTAATATATTGGAAATGGAAGATATTTTAGGTATCCTTGGAGAAAACGCCCAACAACAAATGTTAAGATATGGTTAGAGGAAAAATTATTTATTTATTGAAAGTAGATTTTCTTTATCATCTAGGTTATTACTTAGTGATATTCAAATTAAAAATAAATTAATGTAGATTTTTTATTAATTAAATGACAATTCATTATAAGAATTATGATTGATGAGAATTAAAATTTGTGGATTACTTAGCAATTTCTCATTTTCTAAAATTTATGATGTAATGAAATATATTATTTTTCTAAATATTTTATAAAAATAATTATATTTAGTGCAAATATTAAAATAAAACCTATTCTAATAAATATTTATTGTTTTTTCCACTTTAGGATTATCATATTTATTATAAAAATAGAATATAATAAAATAAAATAATGCTTTAAATTAATTCAAGAAGCAGTAGATCCTTTTGCTATTAAATGTTAATTTCCTTACTGATCAGTGTTTCGTTTCTAAAATAGTCTTTATCAAACAAATCCCATTCTTAATTTTATTTAAAAATGTTATAATTAATTATAAAGGTAAAATTGCTGAAAAAATAATTTAAATTTGCTATTCTAAACTAATTTCTTTTTTTTAAGCATTATTGAATTCTAAAATCAAAGTATTATTTTTTTATTTTAAATAAAACTCTATTTTATACTAATTTTTTATTATTATTTTCAAAAATAAATAAAATTATTTTTTAAATGAATTAAGTATATATTTTTTCATCTTCAAAAATAACTATTTTTCTTTGTAAATTATAAATGATTAAAAATTTTAATATATAGTTTTATAAATTGTATTAAAAAATTACAAAAATGCATTAAAGTATACAATTTTATATATATAGTTATACTATAAATTAATAGAATGATGATAATTACTTTAAAAGAATAGATAAATAATAAATTTTATTTAAAACTGAAAATTAAATGCAATATATAAGTAGGAATTTCTTAGATTTTAACGTTAAGTTAATTAGTTTATTAGATATCTTTCTGAAATATTGCTAATATTTTTTCTACTTTTTAACTAAAGGAAAGTTATCAATTTTTATTCTTACTCCCAGGATAACTTTCATTCAATATTATGAGAAAAATAGTTCTACTTTTGGTATATTACTGTTTATAAATTGAATTAATTAATATAAACAATAAGGAAGTACATAAAGATAATATAAATGACAAGCTTAAGTAAAGCAGACATAAAAGAAAAAGCTGGTACTTTATAAAATATACCAGCTGTTGAGTTATCTGATTAACTTAAATAATTATATAGTACTTAAAGTTATATTCCAGCTTTGATAGAAGATATGGAAGGAATGAAGGAACATAGTCTGAAAGATTATTATGTCAAATTAAAAACAGTTATTTAAGAAGAAGAAGATATAAATGAAAAGATAGATGTTGGATTTGATAAAATAGGAGGTTAAAAAATAAATATTAACATTGAAGATTTGTTTGATAAGATAAAAGGATTAGGTTAAGCATCCAAGATTTTGATTGTTGGAGGCGCAGGAGTAGGGAAAAGTACATTGATGTAATATATGGCCTATAAATGGAGTTAAGATTAGTTGTGGGAAAATAAATTCGATTTAGTATACCGCGTTACATTGAAAACTCTATTAAGTAATTCATGGAAATAATAATATTATTCTAATAAAATTTACTCTAGCGAAATTGATAAAAAACCTCTAAAATACATCATCCACCATAATATTTAAAGAGTTACAGATCCAGATTAAATAAAGTAGATTAGGCCAGAGGATATATAGTTTACACAGAATTGTCTAATTCTATTAGATGGCTATGATGAAATAACTCATCTTTAAGATGATTTAACTTACTAAGCTCTGCAAGCAGAAATATTTGAATAGAATTATGTAATCTTAACATCGAGACCTAATGCAGTAGATTCATATTTCAAAGCAAAATTCAATAGAATCATTGAAAATGTAGGACTTGATAATGAAGGTATGGATCAATTCATAAATCTTTGGTTTCAAGAAGAAGGAAAGGAGGAAGTAAAAAGATAAAAACAGAAGGCATAAAGTTTACTTTCAAACTCTTAAATAAGGAGTATTTGTTATATTCCTGTTAACTTAGCGATGCTTTGTTATCTTTGCTCTCAAAAAAGTGGATCTTAAAAAGAAGTGAAGGTTTTCAATTCATGTTAATTATACTAGTAAGTAGTACTTAAATTAGGAGAAAGATTCATCAGCAAAGATTTTAGAGGAGCTTTACAAGAAGGTTAATCATTATAAGAGAAAATTTAAATTAAACTAGCCAACTTACCAGAAATTAAGGTGCTTCAACATATAGCATATATGGGTTTAACAGGTGGAGGAGTTGAAAATTAAAATTATAAAAAAAAGTAATTGCTAATAATTAAAACTTATTCTGGAAATAAAGATAATTGGGGAATATCAATTTAGAATTCTATCAAAACATTAAATGCTGAGGTAAATGTAGAAAGACTTGTAAAGTTCGGCTTGTTGAAGTAAGAAGGTAATAATCATAAAAATAAAGAGTATTGCTTCATTCATTTGTCATTCTAAGAGTATTTAGCAGCAGAATATTTGATTGAAAAAATAATATCTGGAACAGAGGTAGAATACAAGAATGTGATAAAATATATTTCAATCCATAGAAATGAACCAAAATTATTACTTACTCTCAAGTTTATGTGTGGTATCTTAACATAATCAGATCATTTAGAGGCTTTGTAAGATTTTTGGAACTCCATGAGCTGTAACGTCGAAGGATTACTTGAGTTTACCATAGAAGGGAGAATTAGGCTATTGGCTAATATGCTTGGGTAGGCCTACAGAAAAGATAAATAAGATAATCTTATTTTGGATGAAAGAATTCCAAACTTATAGCAAATAGTTGACATTGTAAATATGGTTATCATTTAAGATATCAAGCAATTTAAAGAATTACTGAAAGATTCTCATTATGTAAGTGAACAAATTTAAAATGTTATTTAAGGATTTCTAAGAGGAGAAGATAGGAGATTGGAGGTAGTTCAACTGATCTACGAATCTTATTTTCCTTCTAATAAGCAATAAGAATTAACCTAAATAATAAAAGAAAATAAAGATTCATGCATTAAGTAAGTCATAGGTTATATTTTTAAATAATTTTAAAAAGAACAATAACAGAACAGCTCTAATGAACAATTTGAAAACGGAATTACTAAAATTTCATAAACCCCTTAGAGCATCAATAAAACTTAGCTTATGTAAACTGGTTTAGATTTAGTCTTATATATCCCTTAAAAAATATAAACTGAATATTTCGAGGATAGTATTGTACAACTTTTAGAGATGAAAGAAGATTGGTAAATTTAAAAATTTGCTCTCTTTTCATATGGTCAAATCTTTTAAGCAATAAAATAAGATAGTTCTTTATTGCACTAAAAGATTTTGAATTTTATATTATAATTAGATCTTGCCATTGAAAATGCAACTTCAAAAGATTAATAGTACTCTAGCTCCGATTAAAATTTATTAGATACAGTTTTTGGTGTAGTTAATCATGTTATAGAATTAGATGCCGATAGGGTTTATAGTTAAATAGCTAAAATATTTAATTATTGCTTTTATTATTAATAAGATACTTTATTAGTTCTATTAGATAGCATAAAACAAAATATTCAGAACAGTAAGGTTAAAAAAAAAAAAGATGCAAATAAATTTATTATCCTTAGTGCTGATTTTGCAGTATAGGTAATGAATTAGATTATAGGTTCTGGGAATTTTATCAATGAAAAATAAAAATTCTTAACGATATTTAATGTAATTCCTGTTCTTCTCTCTTTATTTAACAATGAGAAGTAAAAATAAATATACATAGATAAAGCAATTGATTTATTTTATGAGTTATTAAATGAGTAGACAATAAATAATTAAATAATTTAGCTTATTAATAGTATTATAATATTACAGACTAATAGCGAAACAAAAAAAAAGACTAATTTAAATGTTCTTTTGTTGCTATGTAAGATTCTTAAAAGTGGGTAATGCTCTCTAAGCTAAGACTTAATTGACCTCTCTATATTTTTATTAAACCTAGAAATGGATGGTATTCTTAAATAATAAGCTGCTGAAGACATAGTAGATCAGTTAGTAAAATCTCTAGAGGAGGGTACTTTAAAATTTTCAAATAGCCTATTTGAAGATTTGTCAAATTTTCTAAGTGTGAAATTAAATAATTAAACTAAGATCATATCTACATTACTTAATTATTTTATCTCAACTTCATAAAAAGAAAAAGATAAATAACTATTCATTGAATTAACGAATTTTATTTATTATTAAATCGAAAATCTGGAAGATAAAGACTTTGAAGATATTACTAAAAAGATTTTGGAAAATATTTTCAAAGAAAAAATATTATTCTCCTAAGAATGGATTTGCAGTTAAATATTTGGAGTAATGGATGACATTATTGAAAGAATCCGTGATATGAGCATAAAAATTAATATTTCTAAAATGATATTTGGTAAAATAATAGAATCTCTCAATGATTTAGAAGACAAACCTTTTCACTTAAGCATGAGTGGCCTATACTAAATATTTGATCTAATTATCAACAAAGACCTCTAATAATAATACTTAAAATTAATTACAAAATTCCAATTAGCGAAATATAAAAGCAAAAAAGAATATGTTCATTTTTAAGAAATTGAATCTTTTATTTTATTAATTACTGATAAGCAAGAGTCCCTCAATATGCTGACTAGTATACTTGAGCACGATGCTGCATATTATAAATAGAATATGCTGAATGATTTTTCCTAAAGCTCAAATTTGCAGACAATAGTCAAAGTTGATAAAAGTGAAATGGATAAACCTATATCGCACATATCAAAAATATTAATGGAAATGATATGTTCAAACGATCTCAAATTACAAGAAATACTTGAGTAAGACATCGAAAATCTTCTTAAATCTCATGATGAAGGCAATAATTTTGAGTATAAAATCAGATAAATTATAATATGGATGAATACAAATTGCTTTTAATAATAAACAAGTTCTTAGATTTCTCAAAAAGAAATATAAATTGGACTATTTGAATTATTGATATCTTTGTCGAAAGTAGAAATTGCAATTATAAATAATATTTTTAAAAATTTGATCAATTTTATTGAGAGCGAATTAATTGGAGAGTTGGGTATCTAAAAGTAGAGTAATAGTAATCGAATTTCATTAATTTTTAGTTTGTTTAATGTTTTATTGAAGGAAGGAGAATCTATTAAGATAGATGAAGATACAGCTACTTAATATTTCAATTAAACCTTTTAGATTATGGAGTCTTAAGAGGATATAGAGGTATCTAAATTAATTTATGAAAGTATTCCATAGATTTAAAAAATCATGAACGATAGCTAACTTGTACAGGAATACATTTAAAATTTCTTCGAGTTTTTATCAAAGCAAATATAATATGTATAGAAAGATTTTAGTACAATAAATTATTATATTTCAATATTATAATAGCTTATCAACCTGATGGACTCAAAAATTAGATAAAAGTTTTAAGAAAAATCTATATGTTTATAGTTGGAATAGTACAAAATAGTAAATATAAATGATGAAAGCAATTATTCTGAACTCTATAATTCATTCATGAATGCTATTATGATCTATTCTAATTATTATCCAGATTGTAATTTCTTGTAATAAATTCTTTAACAAAAGCTATTACCATAAATAGAAAATGATGATTAGTTATTTACCAAAAAGGGATTATTAGCAGTTAGAACAGTATTATTTAAACTAGACTACGAAATAATAAAAAAATCAAACTTGGTAAATAGATTAAAAACATTTATATCTACAGAAAAATTATATCTTAAAGATTCTCCATTCATAATGGTCTTCCTTGATAGAATACTAAATGCCTTTTTTTAAATAGATTTCAGTTAAAATTCAAACTTTGTATTTCTGCATTTATAAAATTTATTAGAGACTCTTAGTTAAGATCATGTGGAAGTTTAGAATATAGAGGATTTTAAATATTATATGAATAAGTTTTTGAACCTAACTGATTTATGCATAGCCATTTAGCTTGGGCTAAAAAAAATTATATCATAATTATCTTCATAAAATTTAGAAGAGAACAAAGCATTCTAAACCATTCATAATTTAATTAAGATGTGTATTTTAAAATTACTAAAGAGTGGTAAATAAATCAAAATAAATGCCGTAATACTAGAGTCAGATATGAATTAGATCTTACAAACTAATACTAAAAGCATTGAGCATTTAAAAAAAATTTAACCTCTACTTTTTATGGTGATTTTGGCAGAAGGGTAAGATCATTATAGCTCAATAGTAAAATAATTAATTGAAAATTGCTTAAATGCTGATGAAAATCAACTTCTAGATTCAGATCTGCATGAATACTTTGAGGATTTTAGTTTAATTTTGTAACATTTGACTTATTCTGAATAAAAAAACTCTTTAGAAAATTGGATGATTAATTTACTATTAAAATCGATGAAATATGGACATAACTACTAAAGAACTTTTATCTTAAAGTAAATATCCATCTTATTACAAATCGAAAAAAGTTACCTTTAATGGTCTAACATTTCTATTCAGACAATATCCTATATCAGAGATCATCTTCAAGAAGCAGATACTTTAATAAAAGCAATTCATATAACATTTATATCATAAAAAAATGTACCTCCAGAAACTCAACAATAAATTATGAATTTAGCTTTTAAATCAAAGCAAAAATTATTGATTTAAAAGGTAGAATAATTCTATTTAGAAAAAATATCTTAAATAAAATAAAATTACACCAAAATACAAAAATTTTTAAAAATTTAAGAAATGACTACCTTAAGCGAAGTTATTTAAGAAATAAGTCTAATTATTTATAATCAGATTTATATGCAAGAGCTAAACAACGAATTTTGTTTAGAATAAGATTAAATAAATACATTTAATGAATTAGTTTTAAAATTTTAAGTATTGATTCACGAGCAACCAGTTAATTAACGAGATAAAAATAAAATTTTAAATCAGCAACACTAGATTTCTAGAGATGGATTAAAATTATTGAAGGTATTTGATTTGTTAAATTAGATTTGTTAATTCTTATAAATGTAAATGGATCAAGTTTATAAAAAACATTTCTATTTAAGCTCCTATGAATTTATTATTGTGATACTTAATATAATTTCATTTGAAAATGAAGAAACCTCAGATAGAAAGGAATTGATTAAAGAATGCAAGAGTTTGCTGAATACAAATTTAAAATTTATGAATCAAGAGGGAATAAACTGGATTTTGAGCAATATTTCATAAATATCTGTCTTATCTCATCTAAGTAAAATGGTTGTCTTAAAAGTTTGTGATTCTATTTTCGAAGATGGTATAATTTCAGATAATTCAGATAAAAAAGATGGAATTAATGAATTCAGGGTTTTGATCGAAATCATAAGATCAAAAGCAAATGTCATTTTAAATGATAAGAACTAACTCAATGTAGAAGGAAAAACATATAACTTGAATCTCTCTTAACACGATTAGATAATATTGGACAAAGAAATATCTTTGATGATTCAAAATTCTGGTAACCCTTTAATTCTGTAATATGCTAAATATAATCCTCTATTCAAAAATAATAACTTATTATTTTAATCCTCTCTTGATAAAAAGACTTGTTCTATAATAGATATGAATTGTATCAATAGTAACATAAAAGATGTTAAAATAGATTCATTGTGGAGATTAGTTGAATTGAAAGCTCATAATGGCAATAAAATAATCTTCTTTGAAAAAAGAAATATTTTTGGAAGAAGGATAGTGTCTTTAATCGACTTTGAAAAGTAATCAGTTAAATAAATTTTTGATAGCAATAGGATGCATATTTTTGGATAATACTAAGGTCCTATGATGTTTTACTCAAAAATCACCAAAAAAAAATATCCTAAACAATCTGCTGATGAAAAATACTAAGAGAATCTCTCAAATTCAATAAACAATCATATCGATTGGAGATACATTTCTAAGGAGTAAGACTTCATACAATGTTATAATTATTTTTGCTAAAATAGAGAACTTACAATAAGTTCACCCACCTTTGTTATTTATCATGATGCTCTTTTACGTTTAGAAGTAACTTCTGATCGTATGCAAGATATAGTATACTTTGAGTTCATGAAAACCATTAAGGATTAAAAAGAATCTTTAAAACATGAACTTAATTCCCTTTCTATCCGAATTGAACAACAATAATCTCTTTTAGAATATTTTGATGGATTTGTTAAAACCTTTAATCTGACTTACACTGAAGCCAGTATAATAGTAAGTGGGAAATTTGAGTATGATTAAGGAAGTACTAGTGTAACCATTTTATCCAAAATAGCTTCTTGCTTACCATTTATTGGAGATGTTGCATCTTCAACTATTGAATCAGTTGGTGAATTCATTAATAACATTGAAATTAAGAGAAATGCCAAAGCAATATTAAAATTTGCTATTGATCACAGTGATTTAAGTTAATAAGCATGCCTAATATCAAAATAGATTATAATTACTAATCATATCAAGCTAATAGAGAATAATTTCTAAGTAGGATATATGGATATGTTTAATGCAAAACAAGATAATCAATAATAAAAGAAAGCCTTTTTAAAAAAATTTGCAGAAAAGATATTAGGAAAAATAGAAGATTTAAATTAATACATAGAATCTAATTTGTATGGTAATTTATATGAAGGAAAATATGCTTAATTGGGGAATAGTGATGCCTCACAGTTTATTGAAATTTATTGTGGGAAAAACTCAACAGAAAAAATTGATAAGATATACAAAGAGATACAATACTTTAGAAAATAAATCAATTCACAGAAAATCGAGAAGTAACCTGAAGAAATAAATAAATCATCATGCTCATGCTCAATATTTTGAAGAATTTATTTTAAGTAAATAATTTTTATTTTTTTATGTACTCTTAAAATTCTTAAGGAAAATAATTTTGAATCCTCCATACATAATACAAACTTACATACCCTTTAAAAAAGTAGAATTTCATAATACTTGAGTATGATATTAAGTAATCTTTTAAATAAGATTTAAAAAATAAAATTTTATAATTCCTTTTAGAGAAAATAATTTTTATTGAGCGAGATACTTTATTTTAAAACCCTGTATAAAAAATATATATTTTTTTAATAAGTTAAAGATAAATAGTTATAGAATAGTTATCTATCACTAATAAAAATATAGTTGACGATAGGAGTAAATAAATCTGAATTAATTAAAGCCTTCATTTTATTTTATAATGAGCAAAGTAAATAAATAATAAAATTGTTTTTGTGTATGATCTTTTTCAAAAACTATCTATGTCTTTCATTAAAATTTCTTTAAAAGAGAATGGATTGCTAAAAAAATTCTTCAATCCTTTGATGGTGGTTTTAAAATATATATATTAAAAGTATTTTTAGACTAATGGATAAAAAGGGTAAATGATTAACACCTCTGATTATAGTTACGAATAGAGTATTATTATTATTCTTTTATACATTGATATTTGATATATTTATTTATTTAATTACAATACTTATTTATATATTATTTAGTAATATACTTAACTTACTATTAATAATTTTATTAATCAATGAATGAAACTTAATTTATTTTTATCTATCTCCAAAAAGAAGATTTCTAATAAATATTTATTTATTTTAAAAATAAAACTTTCAAAAGTAAATTAAAAAAAGATAGAAAGAATTAGCTCCAAATTTTTCTAATAACTTTGTAAAAGATAATGAATACTGAAACTGATGAGAGATAATAGATGAATTTAGGATATCCTATTAAAGATAGAGCTAATGGTTAACCTCGAAAAAAAAAATAAACCTCATGTTGCCTTTTTTCTGTTCTAATTAGGAAAAACTAAGTTAGAGACTTCTTGAATACTAAGAACTTAAAATTTACTTATTCTTTCTTTTATCTAATTTGTTTGATAAGCTTTGTTATTTACTTTGCCTTCGTGGTTAGCCTAACAAACACAGTTAAGAAATTCTATGATAGCTAATTATTGAAAACAGGATAGATAGTTAATGAGTACAATTCAAGCATTGAAGAATCTTCACTTTCAGACTTAAATAAATGTGCTAAATTCTCTGCAGATGAGTTTAACTCCTTTGTTGATTATATGGATAGTCATTCTACTGTTATTGTAGATACTCATTTTATTTTAACATTCATCTCTTCAATAATATGTTTTCTACTTTCCTTTCCTTATTTTCCTAAATTTGAATATTAAGGTAGTATTGAAGGCTTCTAAAAATATTTGTTTCTCTTTTTCTTTTACTAGGATAAAAATAAGAATAAAATTCATGAAACCATGGAGAAATTCTATTCTGGAATCCTTCTACTTTTAATCTTTACATCTGGATCTTCTGTAGGATATTCTCCAACAATTTTTATCAGTACTTAAAAAATAGGAGATGAGATTTACTGTTTGACCAATCATAATATTTCAACAATCGAAAGCTTGAATGAATTTCTCTATATTGAAAGCATACTGCTTCTTGCTCTCTACGCTTGCTCATTAATATTTCTAGCTTCCAATTGTATTAAGATCCGTCTATTCAAATACCTTACTGGATTATTCATAGCAATTGCAGGTTTAATTTCAATAGTGTTATCTTTCATAATTATTATTTAGCATTCCAGTCGTTTTGTGAAGAGTTTCTATTTGATTACATTTGTGTCAGGTATTCTTTTATATTCCATCCTACACCGCCAATACATTAATGAAAAATTTAAATGCTTATCATTTGAAGATGATGATGACGAAGAAGAAGGAAATAAAGAAAAAGTCTAAAGTTGAATTTAAAGACAATATCTTTCTTCAGATATATTAATTCCCCTCAAAAAATAGAATTAAAAGGGCTTACTATTTTAGAAATTTTTAATTAATATTTCTGAAAGTTTTTGTGTGTCTTTCTATGTGACTGTAAGCTAATAATCTTTCTTAAAAATCAAACTTGTGGAAATTGAAACAAATTTATGATAAAGAAATAAAAATCCAGAAGTTTAATTATCATAAGATTTTTTAGTTGAATTATTAGATTTAGATGAAAGTTGATTTTTAGTATTTTGATTCTTCTTTTTCTATTAATTATAATTATGGTCTCTTTTAAAAAATCATAAGAGTATCTTTATATTACAAAGAAATTTGGAACCATTAATTTATTTCTTTCTTTCATAATTTAATTTAAATTATTTGTGTAAACTAAAATTGTTTTTATGAAAATCCACAATTCTTATAGTAAATTAAAAAAGAATAATCTATTGACAAGATAATAGAGGTGTAATTGAATGTAGCAACAATTTTATTAATTAATTAGAATCTCCATTCTTTTCCACAAAACCTATAACCCTTCAATTTATCCTCTTTCAATATTAATGATAAGTGTATTATATTTTATTTAAAACAAATTTTATTCAAACTCAATTAGATATCTCTTCTATTTAAATACATAAAGAGAAAATAATAGAAGTATTTAATGTTATTTTTCATAAAATGGGGTTATTCTTTCAGCAATTTCTTTAGCATTAAAATTATAAGACGATTCAGTATTACAAAATGATGATATGATATTTATTTTTTATATCTTTACTCTTTTTAAAGATTTAATACTCTTTATTTTACTTATCTAAAATTTCAGTTACCAATATATCATCCAATTATATAAATTTTAAAAAAATCAATAAGTTTTATGTTTAACTATTAAGTCAAAAAAAATTTATAAAGTTATAAAAAGTAATTAATAATAATTTAAATTCTACTATAAAATATTATGATACATAAAAATAAAAAAATATTTAATAAATTATTACTTTATATTATATAGTTAAATTTAAAATTTTAATAATTTTAAAAGAATTCTATTACAAAAGTTAAGAAAATATTTGTAAGACTTTTAAATCTTAATTTTGAAATCACTCAATAGGGTTCTTCACTCTTTCTATCACTGCAAATGATTAATTTAGGTGGTTATTAAGTTATTTATTATAGTTATACCCTCATTTTAATCTTAAGAAGTCATTTGATTGGAAGGATTAGCAAGCAAATTTTTAAAGTGGGCTTCAATTTACTTTTCTTTTTACTTTCTAAGGGTATGCTTTTCGAGTTATAACTCAGTTAGATTCTATCTCACTGTATTCTTCTTCTTCTTCTCAATAATTTTTGTTTTCCCTATCTTCTATGCCTAAGAGGTAAGCTTTTCATTTAATGTTCTTAAACCTTTTACTATAGCATACTAATTATAACTCCATTGTTTTGGCTTTCAGTAGCATATTTTTCTATATAAGACCTGCTTAATTTCCTCATTTCTTTCAGTTTCAATTTTGAGAAGGTGCTATAAATTCTCTATCTCTTACTTTTAAAGTAAACTCTACTAAGTTAAGCTTTGATTTTCTTATAAAAGTAAATTCTGCTCTATTGAAATGTACTTCTCTGGAGGGGAGCTTGATGTATTATATTTTTCAGAATTAACATTCAAGTCTATGTCAACTGTGGCATTCTTTTTCTCTGGTGACAAATATAGTAAATTTAAAAGCTATACTATGCAGTTAGCATATAGTTTTAATAATAGATTTCTTTTCCTATTCTTTATTTATCAATATCTTTTTAGTAGAATGCTTCTTAATTCCTGATACTAAGTTTGAATATTTTTTTAGTTTTTCAGGAGACATGTTCTTTATTTTAAAATTAAAAGTGCCATAGTTAATCTTGGGCTACTACTGTTTCTTCTTCTACTTAATATTTAAAGGATTTCCTATTATTTTATTTAATATTCATCATTTCTGACTAATTTCTTTTTCCATTTTTTTCTTAACTATTAGTTAGTTTAGAAATCTTTTGTAGCTGTTGAATTTCCTTTTTCAAATTTTAATTACCTTTTTCAAATTTTAATTACTTCCCTACTAATAGATTTTTTTGTGAAAATTGACTTTCAATATATAAGGAAACTTTCGCTTATATCTTAATTTTCAATATATAAGGAAATTTTCCCTTCTATATTAATTTCAATATATAAGGAAACTTTCCCTTCTATATTAATTTTCAATTTATAAGGAAACTTTCGCTTATATATTATTTTCAATATATAAGGAAGCTTTCCCTTGTATCTTAATTTTCCCTTGTATATTGATTTTCAATATATAAGGAAATGTTCGCTTATATATTAATTTTCAATATATAAGGAAGCTTTTCCTTGTATATTAATTTTCAATTTATAAGGAAAATTTTCTATATATTGATAATATATTTAACATTTATTACATTAATTTAAAAAATTTTAATTTTGTTAAGAATATATTAATAATATATATGAATAAAAGAGTAATATATTTATAATATAATAATCATTTCTGCTTTAATTTTAAAATTGTAATAATTCAATTATTATTAAAAAATAGACAATTATTACTCTTTTATTCATATTTATTATTAATATATTCTTAATAAAATTAAAAATTTTTAAATATATGTAATAAATGTAAAATATTATAATAAATATTTCTAATATATACCAATAAATATTAATATTATGTAAATTAGTATCCTATCCTATACCGTTTTATCTTTAAGTTTCGAAAATTAATAAAATACCAATAAATTAAATATTAATATTTTGATAATTTATAGAAAATTAATTATGGATTTACCTAACATTTATTTATTCATTTATTACATTAAAGTTCTTCTTATGAAAAAACTAGAAATTCTGGTGAACAAACCCTAATAAAAATAATTTTTTTATTATTTTAAATTAATAATGACATTTTAAAATTGATATTTGATATTAAAATTGAATAGTGAATAAAGAAAAAAAGAAAAATGATAGGAAGACCATTTAACGATGTCTGACAAGTACTTTAGATCTAGCAAAAGTAAATGCAAAATTAGATGGGTTTATCTGCTTTTCTATTTAGGAGAAAGTAAATAAGTAAGTAAGTAAGATTTTGATAAAAATATATTAATAAATTTATGATAATTAATTAATTGTATTATTTTTTTAATACTACTAACTTTTAGTTATATTACTGTATTTGAAATACAATTTTAATAATTTATTATTGGGGAGAATTTAAAAACTTCCTTCAGCTTTTTTATTATTTTGATATCATATTATTTCTATTATTTTGAATTTAACTTAGATATCTTACTTTGAAGGTTATTAATAAATTTATTATAACATTTTTAATCAAATAATCTATTTTTAGCTTCGGCTTCCAACTTATATTTGTTCTACTCAACTTACAAAATATTATGAGGTAATTCTAGTATTTATTTCTTTTTATTACTCTTTATTGTAATTACTGATCTAGAACCATTCTCTCCTCCACTAAGTTTCGTTCTTCGTTTGCAAAATATAAAAAATAATTATCAAAAATTTTATTGTTAAAGCTAAATGAAACGGATACTTAAAATATTGGCTCTCTAGATCTTATCTTTGAGTATTATTTGTTAAGAGCTATAATGTCCTTATAATTACATACCTTTAGGAGTTCATGAAGGTGTTTTTTCTTGTGAAATTAATCTACCAAGCTATAAAAAGTATTCTGATAAAAAAAGATATAACTAATTAGATGAATGCTAAGAAAAAAATCCCTAAGGATGTTTGTATGAATATGCCTCATACTATCCTAAATGTTAACCTGGCTATTCCACATATTGGAATTCATTTTTTACTTTATGTGTAGGAAGTTGTCCTACTGGCTGGGAATTTAAGTAGTAATTGAGTATCCATGTATGTTAGTAATAAGTCTAAGAATTGAAAAAATGAAAATACATTTAAGTGTTTAAAACTAATAAGTAATTAAAAAATTTTTTATTTAAAATATTAATATATATATATATATACATTTATATTTATAAATTTATAATCTTCACTACTAAAAAGTCCTTTTTCGGTTAAATTTTTTAGTTTCTATTTAAAATTTTATATTTTATAATTCATTAAATAATTTAAATCATAAAGTAAAATTCTACTATACATTATTTTACTATTAATTAAAATTATTATTGTATGAATTTATTTGTACATACAATAATGAATGAATTCTGTAAGGATTGTAATCATTTACATGAAAATTATATTGAAATATCTTTAGATAGAATTAAATTAGAAAGGAAACAAACCAAAAATTATGAAAGGAGAGTTGATAAATACATTATATAAAATAGTGGATATTTTGAATATTTTATTTGATTATTTAGTATGTGTTGTAGCTATTAATTGGATTAAATATCTCAAAATAACAACTTATTTTTTATAGCAGGATTATCGTTAACACCTTGTATATCTTGAATAGAAATTTTAATTTAAGATAAATTGTAATGATTTTCACTCTCCAATACCTCCCTTTTTTCATATTTCCTCATTATAAAAATAAAATTAGGTACCGAAATATAATATCATCATAGATCTATGAGCAAACTATTCAAAAAAAACTCTCAGAATATTATATTTAAAATTAAAGTTATTGACTCATTCTATTTAATATTCTTAAATCTTTAACCTTTTTATTAGATTTATAATTTATCTATTTAACATCTTCTTCTTTATCATCTTTTCTTCCATTAAACTTAAAATAAATAATTAAAGTTTAAACTTTTTTATTTAAGAAATTTAAATTATTCAGATTCATTTATTTATTCAACTACAGCACTTTCGATTTGAAATTTGGTGATTAGAGAATCACCAAATCACAAAACGAGGAAGTATTTCAAAAATAAAAAAAATAATTAAATTAAAAAATTTTTAAAGTAATGAATATTAGATTACACATAATTTTTTATTTTTTATTTTCTTGACAATATATATAAAAAGATAAATGAATGAACGAATAAAGCGAAATAATATACCAATTTTTGCAATTTTTGGAATTTTCTAAAGCACTAATTGGTCATTAATAATGACCAATATCCATTTGACAAATAGAAGAGGTTACAGTATTCTTTTTTTTCCTCAGTAAAATCTGGTTTAGGCTGAATATTTTTAACCTGCAAATTTAAATTAAAATGTTTCCTTTAGTTTAATGTTGTAAATATCATGATCAAATAAAAATTTCTCTACAATATATTATAAAACTCAAAAACTTTACCTTATCCTACACATCTACACATGTAATAAATACTTTTAATCATTCTTAATCTTTTTTGAAGTTTAAGTAAATTTATCTAATAAAATTTTCTTAAAGAAATTATTATCTATTCATTTGATAAATTTTCATCGCTCGATTTAGTAAATGAGGAAAAAAAGAAGAATTATTAATCTATATTATTGATAAGTTATGGGTAGAAATTTATAAGCAAATATTCACATTAATTTTAGGTAAGTAAGCAAGCTAATATTTGAATTTCTGCAAATTTTAATAGTGTAATCACACTGCGAAACACCACACATAAATTATATTACCACTATTGAATGAAAAATATTTATTTTTTTTTTAAGAGATTATTTGAAGTTAATATAAAATTTTCTACCAAATTTAGAAATTATAGTAGAAAAACCCATTAAAGAGTACTAAATCTGAGTTTAAATTAAGCACAATTTATTCTTCCTGCTATTTATTTGGTATTTATTAGGTTAATATTTTTAATTCATTTCTATTCAATAAAATGAATGAATGATAACTAATATTTTTAATAGGAATTTGGGGAGAAATCTATAATTAAATTTTTTCACATTCATATTTACAATAATCTTTCCTTATTTATATTTTAGATAGATAAATTTATATATTTGTAAGCTAAGTTTTTACTTTATATGAATTCTATTTGAATAATAATACCACTGCACATATCACAAACAAGGAAGCAAACAAACTAAGTAAATTATATTTCTATTAATTTCATTTGATTGATTATATCTTAAGCTAAATAATCTAAATATTCTATAGTTTCTTATCTTTTACAAAAGTTACTATTATATTATTAATAAATTATTATAGAAGGATAGATTAATTGAGTATATATCTTGTGAATTAAATAAAAATTGGTGGATATCAGATGAATTAAATAAAACGTATGATCAGTATTTAATATGAAGCTATAGGAAGAATTATGAGGGGTTTAACTCTTTATTTTTAAATATTAATGTGGTGGCAAGAAAGAAAATTAAAAAGATATAATAATAATATCAAAAATAGATTTAAAATATATAAAAAACGATGTAAGATAATACCGTTTAAAATAATTAAATAGAAAGGAAAAATAGTGATGGTCTTATTCGCAGTTCAATTTAATTCTAGAAGAAACCAATCTTATCTTCAAATTCTTCCTTATTAAAAAGAAATATATTCTAAAATACTGCAGAGTATGAAAATAAACCAAAATCACCATTTATATAACTAAATAATAACTAGGATAAAAATGATTACTTTTACACAGAAAATAATTAATCTGAATCCCATAATGTTGAGCATAATTTTAGTGAAAATAGATCTCTGCATAATCAGAGAAGTGTTTATCGAAATAGAAAATATTTAATCAGCAAGGGATCTCCTCTAGATTAGGATCCTCTAATATCTACTTTAAATAAAGAGACATTATAGTCTTCTTTAGTTAAGTAATAAGGTATATAAAATGATTATGATTAGAATAAACAACACTCATAGTAAAATACATTTAATGATAAGAACTAAAATTCTAGCTTATTTTAAAGAAATCTTCCTTATTAGCAGAATTAAGTAGATAAATTATCAGATACATAGTCTAAGTAGCAATTATTAAATCCACTTCAATCAAATCTCTAACAATCTCCTTATGTTAAGTATTACAGCCAACAAAACTTACCCAATAACAAAATTTAAGAAGATTAATATTCAAAAAATTTCGCTTTCAAATATTTTGGAAAATAATAGCATGAAGAAACCAATTAAAAAATACCTTAATTCTTTAATATAAATACTGATATTTAACCTTTAAATCGTGAATAAATAGAAATTAAATCAGATAAAGAACAAATTATTTCTTCTTAAATTAGTAGGAATTCCATTTAATAAATAACATTTCTAGTGGAAGAATTATAAAAAAAAATAATTGATAAATAAAATATAGATCCAGATATTAAGAATTAAGTCACAAAAGCTATAGTTGAATTTAAGAAAACCTGTAAAAACTAAGAGATATATAATTAGGAGATTGATTCTTTAGTCTATGAAAGAAAGGATAAACCTCTAATTACAAATGAGCAGTTATCTGAGCTTTACTAACAAATTAATTTATTAGAAACTTAGCTTGAAGAAGAAGAAGAAAAAAGGAAATAATAAGAAATAAAACTAAAAGAAGCAATAGAGTAAGCAAATTAATTAAAATAGGAGAACAATTCTTTAGTTTAGGAAAGAAAGGATAAACCTCCAATTACAAAATAATAGTTATCTGAGCTTTACTAACAAATTAATTAATTAGAAACTTAGCTT
>JH651251.1:549673-709806 GCA_000260095.1 Tetrahymena borealis | reverse complement strand
AACCTCCAATTACAAAATAATAGTTATCTGAGCTTTACTAACAAATTAATTAATTAGAAACTTAGCTTGTAGAAAAAGAAGAAAAATATAATTAATAAGAAATTAAACTAAAAAAAGTAATAGAGTAAGCTAATCAATTAAATGAGAACAGTTTAAGGGTAATTAGGGGCTAGTCAAATGTTAATGAAGATTTACTTCAATAAATAATCTATTTTGAGTAGGAGAATAAATAATTAAAGAGTTAGGTAGTTTATTAGTAATAAGTTTAGTATCAAGCACCTTATTAAAAATCAGAAAACATAATTAGTGCTTTAGAATAACAAATTTAAGAAAAAGATAGCTAATTAGAAAAAAATTCTAATTAATTTAAAATACTTTAATGTTAAATAATAGATCTAAAAGCAAAATTAGAAGAATCTTAAGCAAATAAAAATATTTAAAAATTTTTTAAAGATTTATAACTGAAAAAGGATGATTAAGGTTTTTCAAATAAATAGGTCTAATAAGTATTGGAGACTCTCAATCCAGAAATTTAAATTTAAAATAATTTAATTTCATTCACAAAAAACTTCTAAAATATAACTCAGAGCCAACCTAGTCATGAACAAAAGATTATTCTCTAATAGCAAAACGATAATTTAATTCAGTAGTATATGGTGAAATCTCAAGAATCTAATTAAAATTCTTAAAATAATAAAGTATGCAATTCATAAAATACGAAAGAGATAGAAGCTATGCAGTGCATTTTAGTCTTATAAAGCTTATATAAGTAAGATGGTATCACCACTTTTATCACAGATTAATCTGTTTAAACTCTATACCAAGATGAAAATAACTAAATTTAGTAATAATATCTTCAATCAGGTCTTCATAGTTAGTTGGCCTATTTCTAATTGTAGATTCCTGAAAATTCTGTTATTTTTTAACAATTATCTGAATCCACCTCTAAAGATTAGTTCTAGAAATTTATATTCAATTTTAAAAATCAAATTGGGTAAAAGATTGATTCATCAGATCCATAGTAAGATGTTATCATTCTGAATGTAAAATATGATAATACTCCCTAAATAGAATTTAAAGTAAACTCAAAAAACTTAAAAATTTCTTAAATAAAAGAAAAATTAAATTTAGATAGTATCGGAGTGTCAGTTAATGAGAAGAGTTTATTAGAATATGCAAAGTTGTCAGTATCAATGTTTAATCCTGAATTTAATATGGAATGGCCAAAAAATTCATATGAAGGAAAGTTTGGAACAAGAGGTCAGTTAAAATTCTATACAGAAAAAGCTCCAAAGAAGTTTAAATACTATTTCCCTGTAGGATATAAAGGATATGCATTAAATATAGATAATTATGGTAATGATGAAAGATGGATATCAAAAAATGCAGATGAATATACTTGGATACCCTTATTCCATGGGACAAATCAATAAGCTGTTGAAGGTATTATGAATTAGAATCTTGCACCTGGTTATAGGAATTTAAATGGGGGGAGCATATGTAGAATAACTGGAACAAACATAAAGAAAAATGCTAATGCTAATGTATATCTAACTGATTAAATCACAAATGCTGAAGAATATGCCGATGTAACTTCTTCTTTTGGAGGAAAAAAATACTAAATTGTATTTTAATGCAGAGTTAATCCTAAAGGAGTTAAAAGTCCAGAAACTTAGCCAAGTTTTTATGCTGTTGAAGATAATAACAATATTAGGCCTTATAGAGTCCTTTTAAAAGAAATTTCATGAGGTTACTTACATTTTATTAGCTAGTTGTAATTATTATAAATTTATTTATTAAATTATTTTATAGTTTCTAAATTAATAAGAAATTATAGTTTGTTTGGGAAAAAAGGATAGATACTTGGAAGCAGGACATAAGGTTAAATAATAATAAAAAATAAATTACTAATTAATCGAAATGTATTTATTATCCATAATTTTTATCATTTATCACTTATTATTTATAATATTTTATAAATCAAAAATTAAGAAATAATTAAAAAAAAAAAACTAGAGTGAACATTTATTAAGAGATTAAATGGCTTACTATCTTTTAACCATCTAATTTACATTTATATTTTATTTCATTTTAGCATTTTAAATTTTATTTATAATAAATAGGGAGAATCAAATTTAAATTTTTAATACAATTGAGTAATAATAATAAATTTAGAAAATTATTGGTGAAAAAATAAATTGAACTCAAAAAAAAAATAGTAAGAAATGAGTTTATGAGATAGTAATAACAATGAAAATTAATTAACTAGATAAATAAATTACAAATATCTTTCTATTTTTTAAAAAATAAGTTTGAATCATTCAATCTTACATATACTTATTATTTCATATTTTTATCAATATTAATTTATTTTTATATTATTTTAATAATAAATTTTTGAAAGTCTAACTCAATTTAGATTCTAGAAAATAATTTTAAAAGAATGGTCTCAAATTAATTATATATTAGAAAGTTAGATTAATATATTTCATTATTTGTTAACCTAATTTTTGATAGATTACAAATTAATTAATTTATACGTGAAACTAACCAACTATCTATCTTAAATATATTGACATTCGAAAATAAATAAATGCTACTATGCTAGAAAGTGTAATTATCAAAAGAAATTAATTTAAATCTGATTTATTTTATCATATAATTTTTGTATTAGCTTAAACATCGCATCTATCATCCACTAGATAATAGTGAGTTATGTATATACTATAAATTTTTTTTATTTTTTAGATTTAAAGAGGATTGTATGGTTAATTAATTAATTTATTTATTCTGTAAGATATGGATATTTGAAATACCTCAATTAAGTAAGAAAAGTTTTTCAGATAAAAGTTGTGATTAATAACAAGTTGAAACATAAATTAAATAGGATTTTTATTAATTTTGTAATTTTAATTAATAATTATTTATAATAAATGCTACCAAATATCTTGAGATTATTTAGGATAGGATTTTTAATCGATCAATCAGCATATTGCAAGAGTGGATACAAAAGTCAATTAATTTTTCTTCAATAGCTATTAGTTTAAGTTTTTTAAAAAGTAAAAATCGCAAAAGATTAATTATCAAGGAAGTATTAAAATTTGATTATAATCATCTCTAAATATAAATTTCTCCTTCTTTCTTTTTATATCCTAGGAGAATGATGGTGTAATATAGGACTGTTAAAATCCTTTTAAAATTTCTTTAATTATAGGATACTTATTATGAGCTTTTTTAGGTGCAATAGAAAACAAAAAATTTATTATTAGTTATAATTTAAGGCATCATATAATTAAAAATATTTTTAAAATAATTTATAAACAGTTAATTTATATATAGAAATATTGTCGTATTACTTTATTATCAATGCTTGAAGAAATTAATTAATTGATCCAATTGGGTATTGGATATATGGCTTCTTTATTACTTATTTTTCAGAAAAATATCAGAAATAATTCGAAATAGTAGATACAAGTAGTAGTTCAAAAAGAAGAAGATATTTAAATTTTTAAATAATAATAAATAAGTTCAAAAAAATAATTAATAGATTCAAAAAGTAAAATAATGAAAGGAAAAACATAATTTTCAATCATTTTAATCTTCTTCTTTTTAATTTGTATTTCATAATCAAAAAAGTTGAGATAAAATAATGAAGAGCTAGACCCAGTAAAAGTAAAAAATTTTATTAATGATAGACTTAAATAAAATAGTGAGGATTTTGATTATGTTGTAATAGTTGTTTTGAACTATCGTGATTTCTCTGTTATTGCATCATCTCATCCTAATATCAAATAACTCCCAAAATACTAACTAACAGTAAATGGAAAAAAAATTGATATAGATGAAAAAGAATATGTAAGATAAATTTTCATGAGGTAAGGAGCAGTTCCAGATGCCTCTGTTGGCTTTAGAATAATAAATCGCCCTTATGATTTGACTTTAGCGAAAAGCAGTTTATATTTTAAGGAAAAAACTTAAAATCCTTTGCATGCTATGTTGTTTAAAACAACTAGAAATTCTGTAATGTTATCTATCCGTCGTTTTAAAACACCTCAAAGTGAATATAGATACTAAGATGAGTTAAGTGATGATGCTGTTCTCTTCTAAAAATATTTTATAAATGGAGCATTTTAAAAATGATATCTCCTTTTTATTTTAAATTGAATGATATTTGTAAATGTCTGTATTTATTCATAACAGTAAATTAAAAAAATCAGTAAATTTATTTACAATCCTTAATTAAAAATTTTTTCTCTAATGAAATTTATGATAAATTTATTTGTAAAAATTACACTTACCACAGTTAATAATAAAGAATATAAATTTATTAAAGTTCGGATTAGCTATAAAGAGCATGGAGGGTGATATTATCTATACATAGGCTGTGCTCTAAACATTTATTTTATTAATTATACTAATTTATAGAAATTATTTACTTTACGATTAAGAAAAATAAGATAAATGCATATTGAAATCGATTAACTCGATAATATTTTATAAAATATTCGCATCTATAAAGCCTAAAAAATGTTAGCGAAATTCAAAGGATTAATATTTATAAGAATGCTAAGAAGGCTAGATTTTATTTATTAACATCTCTGTAGGTCTTAGTGATATTCTTGCTAGTTTATTAGGAGGAAAAGAGGTATTTAATGAAAGTTACACTGCGAATATCATTAGTCTAATGTAATTCTAGCACTTTATTTTCTCCCTTATCCCCATCGTTATAGAATTAAAAAATATCTTTTTTCTGTTTACAGTAATTAATCTAAAAGTAATGTTGATATTAAACCTGAACTTTTTTCTCATTCTACTGCTTTAGAATGTTGCTAAACCTAAACTAAGTAATTACTTTAGTTTCTTGATTGATAACTCAGTCAGTCTGAAATCGGAGAAAATACCATTTTTTTCAAATATTTTCAACATAGTGTGAAGTTGTTCAGAAAAAATCTGACTTTAGAGAGAAATTGATTTTTTATTTATTTTTTCATATTTTTATATTTAATAATTATGAGTAATTAAAATAATTTAATAATATTATTATTTTAAATAATTAGTATTTTTAATTAATTATTATCTAATATTTTTTATTAATTATAAAATAAAATATTATAAAACTTAAGCTAAGTGTAATCATGATGTAGCTAGCTAGGTTTATAAAGATATCTAGATTTCCTTAACTAAATTAAATAATATAAATTATAAATTTTTAAATCGAAAAAAGAGCTCTTATTAGTTAATTTAGATGAAACTCCTGTTTAATTTGGAAATTAGAACATAACTCACAACATTATTGGACAAAAATAAATATCTATAAAAGGTTTTAAGAATTAAAATTATAGGAGAAATGAAAATATTTTAAATTACTTGACTTTATATTTTTTTATCATCTAAATTATTAATTTTATAATATTAATTGATTATAATCTATCACAGTAGAAATCATGAAAAATTTCCTGATTTATGTATTATTAGTATTATTAACGTATAAAAAATTAACCAGTCAAAAAAAATATATTTATGTTTAAATAGAGATATTAACTTCACTTCATTTAATTTATTTAATGAAAAATAAACACATGGATATTTATTTTTTTAGAAAAGGTTAGATATTTAGCCCAAAAGAATAACAATATTCTTCGTGGATAATAAAAAAAGAGTTGAACCTAAAATTAAGGGCAAGTAGATAATTTACCAAGGAGATAAGAGAGTATTATGGAGTAATTCATTTCTAATATGGGGTGAAAACTAGTAAAATAAACTAGATTAATATATTGAATGGATAGGGATGTAATTTTATTCATCTAAACACATTAGATAGTAAAAATGCCTTGAAGAGTTGTTTTAATTAAGTTGAACTTTAGTAAAGGAGAAGAGAAGATAGAATAATGATAACAACAATAGTAGTTAGAGAATCAGCTATTAAAGTTAGTAAGAAAATAGACTAGTTGATGAGGAGGAAAAAGAAGAAGACTTATTTATTGAATTATCTAGTTTGTTACTGAAGAATTCTACTTGGGGAATTAATGATTTATTCTAATATATAGTTACTTCTTACGATAATAAAAAGACAGCTAAAGCAGTTCTCTTGCTCGATGATCCACATAGAAAGTATCAGTTTATGAGGTTAATGAAGATAAAAAAAATAAAAAAATAATATTATTAACCAACAATGCCATAGGAATAATAAAAATTTTAAATTATGAGAAGTTCTAATAATCTGAGTAAGATAAATGATTATTCAGATACCTTATCATAAAAAGAAGAGGATGAAGATAGTAATGGCTTTATATTTGAGCGTTGATTGATTACTGTGAATCATACTATCGAAGCTTTTCAACTACTACCTAATAAACAATCTAGTTAGTGAAAATATAATAATTGGAAGTATAGTGTATGATATATATAATAAACAAATGTTTTATAAATTTTCTAATAATAAACTTACTTTTATATGCAAATAAAATAAATAATAAAGTAGAAGAATCCTTTCATCATTATATAGAGATAAATTCAATAAGATTATTAAATAAAATTAATTTGTAAATAATTTAATCTATTTTCTTTTTTTCATAATAGCAGCTCATTTAAATAGTTAGACAAAGAAAAATTGGTTTGAAATTCTAATCATTTCATAATACTAGCTCATTTGAAATGCAAAACTTTATGAAAGAAGTGGTTCTACTTAGCAATTTTTATTAATTAATTAATCAATATTCTTAATCATTAATTTATTCAGATTAGATATTAGTATTCCTTAAAGAAGTGTTAAATTAAACAGTCTTTCTACTTCTTCACTTTCAAGTTGTTATAATAATTATTTTTATAAGAAGGAGTATATTTCTTCTTAATTCTATTCTTATGTTTAGTTGGTTAAGATTCTATTAAATTTGTATACACAAACACTTTTATTTGTTATATCATAATAACCATCTTGATCACCATCCACATAATTGTCTTCTTTAACCTAAATTTCTTTATTTATAGAGGTATTAATTACATTATTACCATTAAATATACCAATTTCTTAGTATATTGATATTTCATTATGAAGTACTTATCTACTATTACCTATTACATGTAATATCAGTCCAATCTACTCTTGGTTTATTACGCAATGTATTCTTTTTGGTATATCCTATGTTAGATTTAAGTCAATCAACCCTAAGATTTTATTATTAAATCCTGTTTTTTCATTGCAATCAAATATTTATAAAACATAGTTATTATAGCTATTGCTGCCAATTGCTTTAAATTATCATATAAAATATTATTATTATTATTATTTTAGTAAATCACCCATTAATTCTTATTGCTACTTCAATTATTGATTAAATAATTATTCAAACAACCGTTTGATTTGATCATTATTATCTCATACTAAACTGCTATTGCTTTTATTTTTGTTGAGTCATTAAGCATCTTATCTATTTTATAAAAATTTAAAGCTGAAAATGATTACTATTCTTAAGGATAATAGTTAATTTTCAGTTTCAAGCCACACTTAGAGATATTCTGACCTTTGATAAATACTCTCATTGATTAATACCCTTTTTAAATCAACTAGAATATTTGTTCCTTTATTTTATTATTATAGATGTTATTAATTATCTCTTTACTAATCATCTTTTTATCATGGCTATAGTAATCAATGACCCTTTCTATTATATTTTTATCTTTTTCATAGATATTTTTAGAATTACCTTTTAAAAATTAATCATCTTTCACATTATTTATAATTTATATCCTATTTATTAATTTCCTTGACTCTTTTTGTTAATATCTATTAGCATAATTTCTTTAGAATCTATCTTAAATTTGAAAATAATTAAGATAGCAAATATCTATTTTCAAATATACCAATAATTCTTATATCCTAATTACTATCCTGAAATGGTATAAAGGAAATATGAGTTTACTTTAAAAAATTATGTTAAAATGAATCAAATTAATTACAAGGAGTTAGACTACACAACACTAAACCATGTTAAATCTTCATTAATTTTTATAAACATTTCAAAAACTAAATTTATTTTTCCTAAAAGTTTAGTAAAACATGATGGAGTTGCATTTAAAAGGTAAATTAGTGAACTTTAAATTTGTTAATTATATAAAAAAATTAAATAATAAAGAATATTATAAGAAGGAATTTAACTAATATTAAGAGCAAGTATGAATACCATTAAGATAACATTGAAAAAAAAGTCAAAATTAAAAAAATAACTTTAGATATTTTACAAAATTGTTTAAAAACAACATTTACTATGAAAGAAAATAAATAACTAGCATAAATTTACAATAAATCACCAATACTTAGCCTAGAAAGTAATCAAATTATGTTATTTTAATTAATTTTCTAACTCCTAAAGATATTATTTATATTATCCATCTCCTATCATTTAAGACATTTAAGGTTAATATTAAGAAAAACCATTGCAACCTAAGCCCAACTATAATAATTAAAGATTTATACACTTGGCGAGGGATCTGCAAAGATTCAATAATCCACTGTCTTCTAAATTACAATAAGTAAAATTTAAAATAAGATTGTTCAATTTTTTACAACTTTCTAATCCATCTCCTAATCTGTTGATAGTCTATTTGTCATTAACTTTCAATCCTTCTACATTTAGTTCTAAGTATTCTAGATTACATAAATTTCTAATTCCCTCTCCTATACAGGTAATTGAGCTAGAAGAGAGAGAATTCATAGGAAACCTAAGGATTAACTTTTTCAAGTTTGTGAGGTTTTTAATGGCACCCATTAATTAAGTAACGCATTTATCTTTCATTCTACTACTAAATTCTAAAGTTAAACTTGTAATATTTTAACATGTTTGCAGAGTATGAGCTACATATAAAGCACCATCTTCATTCCCAAAACGATCCTTAAAGCTAAGATTGAGATTAAATTCTCCATTAATTGAGTTAGCTCTAGCTTGATCTATATCCTTTCTTAAGTAATCGACTAGATTAAAATTAGTTTATTAGTTACCCATTATAGATTTTATTTTTATTGTTTTTTTGTTGTAGTTATTTTAATTATTATTATTTTTATTATTAAAAACTAGATATAATTAAATTAACAAATCATTTGACTTACAATTCTGATTTACAAATTATCAATAATAGATAAATGGGCAGAGTCTACTATAAAGTTGAGAAAAGAAAAATCAAAACTTTCACTTGAGAATGGGGAAAGAAAAAAGATTTATAGATTTGAGATTCTCATAAATTTTAACTTTATCATAAGGTATCTTAATTAGAAACAAATGACTAATTATAAAATTGATACATTTAAAACCACATACTACTTTTAATAGCTTCAGTAAATTGTAATTCAATCGATTTTAAAGTAACTTCATTATTGATCTAGGTTAGTAGTAAAATTTTTTCCAAATTAGATGTCAAATTAAATTTCTGATGAGAGTTAAATAATGCAAGAGGATCCTCTAGATGAAGATAATTGTCTAGATTAATAATTTAATTAAAAAAATTAAACCAAAATTAATTCTTTAGTTACTTAGTTAAAAAATTAATTAAGAAAATAATCAGAGATGATACTTAAATATTATTACATTTTATAAATGATATCTATTATAATTTTATGAACAAAGAGTTTATTTTAATTAATTTAGCCATACTCTTAGTTTGATAAACTAAATATATTTAGCTACCTGTAAATGAATGATTTATATTATTATTAAGAGGAAAATCAATATTTATCAGGGAGTAAAATTTTTACAACTCCATTCAATTCAACTAAACCATACAAAATAAAAATACCTACCTCCTACCTATCATTACCAAGCTATTTATATTTTAAGAAATATACATATACCTAAAAATCTGAATTGAATCCATTAATACTAAGAAGTAGAAGTAGTTTTATATACTGAAGGTATTTAATCATCATATAGAAAATGAAAACAAGTAATATGATAATTTAATCTACTATTCACTATATCCGATAGATTAATAGAGTAGCGTTACTCCTCCATATTTTATTGGCATAATTAAATTAATAATTTCTACATTTTATTTACAGTTTATTAGTATGTCTTTTTATATCTATAATCTTATATTAATAGATGATGTTTATAAAACAAAACATCAATTGTTTTTACTAAAAATTCTGATAGATAAATAAAATTTGCATCCAACTTATTAAATTTGAGTAGATCTAGCAAGATTTATGAATAGATTTAGTCTGTTTTCCATAATTGATTTCAAATTTTTATGTTCTATTCTCTTTGAGAATCTGTAAGACCTATTATTTTAAGTAAATATGAATTTATTAAGTTTTATCCTTTATTTAGATAGTAGGAATTATAATCTAATAAAGCATGTTAATTGATAATCTTTACTTTATAGTCTAATATATGCTCGTAAATAACAAATATACCATATTTTGTTTAGACATTTTAGCTCTCTATTTTCGTAATATGTAATTTTGATTACTTAATAAATTAATTAAATTTATGAAAATTAAGATGTAAACGAAAATTCTGATTACATAATTAATAATTAGTTCTTTATTTTAACTTTTCTTAAGAATTTATTCTTTTATTATTCTTTTTGGGTACTTCTAATAATTAAAGCGAACAGATATATACTTACATCTTAATAATTTCTTTCTAGCAAAAACTACTCAGCAATCAATATTCTTCTACAATTTATCCACTCAATGTAAATGTTTTTCAAAAATGTTAACTGCAAATAACTAATCTAAAATTTATCTTACATAGAATTCCAAATAAAAAGTACAATATTAAATCATTCTTTCAAAATTATTGAGATTTTGATTATTCTAATTAATTATAATAAATTAGTATGCTAATATTTGAAATCATATTGCTAATAATAATATCTTCACTTCTTATGGATAATGAGTTACTCTATATAAAAATTATTATTTTTAAGTTAGTAATCAATTAAAATATTTTACAATAAAGTTAATTAAATAAAAATGATCTTCAAATTATTTTTTATTTGATTTTTAAAATAATATTGAATTTGATTTAAACTAAGAATATTTTCAAAAATTGTGGAGATTAAAATTTTAGTTGTGAAAAATAAATAAATATTTGATTTCAAAGTATAAGACTACTTTCTTATAGTTTTGGTTTAATTGTAATAATTTTCAATTTACTAATTTTTATGATATATTTTTATAATTTTCAAACAAAAGTTACTCAAAATTAAAATATTAGTTTTATAAACATCTATCTACTAAATTTAAATATAATTTATCATTCAATCAAAGTATTTTTAAATTAGTAAAGTCTAGTATTTTTGGATCTTTCTTAATAGGTTTATAGATTTAATTTTCAACTATACGAAATAATTAGTTTAGTTTATCTTCAAATTTTTTCTTTTAATCTATTTCTTTATCAGAATCAACATCATTCTAGGTTCTAAATTTTTAATTATATGTGAATTTAAAACTATTAATTAAATTGTGTATATTAAATCCAAATTCTTCTTATTCTTCTTCCTCCTCCTCCTCATCATCATTTGTATTATGAGAAACAGTATCTTAAAATTTTTATTTTTTCTCATCATTATCTTCTTAGGTTAATTATTATTTTATTTATATTTATAATTCTTCAGGAAAATTAATTTGACTAAAATCAATTTATATTTTAAATTTACAATTCGAAAGTTATTAAGATGATGATGGTTATGGTTTACACGATAAAATTAATAATCTATTAAAAATCTCACTTTTTCCATCAGGAAGTTCCTTATATTTTGAACATGAATATTTTAAATAGCTATTTATATCTTCAGAATATTTTTTAAAAAGAAATTTATTCTCCTTTTTTAGATCTCTCTCATTGATTTTACATTATTCTATAAATTCATTTTTAATAAATTATGAGATTTTTTCATCAAAAAGATATATTTCAAATATAAATTCATGAACTGAATTTTCTGAAAGAATAAGATTTATAAGTTACTTGAATTCTAAATATGAAATATTATTCTCAGTAAAATCTATTTTTATGATCGTATTTGCTTTACATCTTTTTAAAATATCATAAGAGATATAAAGAGACTAGGCTGTAAGGTTACATTACTTAAATAAATACCATTTCCACTTCTAGTTCTGAGAAAATAAAGTTTCCATTTCTTCAAATAATATCCTAAAAGTTTGATCTCCTAAATTTAATTTATTGAAATTAAATTCTTTAATATAATCTTTATCTTTTAGAAAATATGGAGATACTGGTGAATTTGAAAAACAAAACTTTGCTTAAAATTTATTTAAATTTTTAATAAATTCCTATTTATGTATGAATGTTCTAATAGTTTCTGGATCTACTTTATCATTATTATAATATACTTATTAATTAAAAGCAAAGGAATATTAAAGAGTAGTTGTTATATTTCCATTAATTTAAAATAATTCTTCATACTTTTATTTAATGCTATCTGTTAAGCAAAACTACTGTATTGTTAATTATTTGTATTATTTTCTTTGCTCAAGTTCTTATCCAAAATTTTAATAGATGTTACTATAATTATCAAAAATAGCTTGATAAATTTAATATAATTATTATCTATGAGAATAATCACCACTTTAACCCTCTGAATAAATGTGCATTTTTAAAAAATGACTGACTTGATTTTTATTTTAAGAATATTAATCATCCTCATAATAGGAGAAATAATTTGGATTTTAAACAAATTAAATTGTTTTGTAATGCTACTTGTTATTAATATCTTTTACTATAAACTTTAGATCGTTTATATCTTTAATCCTATCTACTATTTTGTTCTTTTTATTTATAGTTATTTCTTGAATTTATTTTCCAATTAGTATATTTACCTTTTACTGTAAAGGTATTTTATATGACTATTAATATCCTAATTAATTTCTCATACTTTTATTATTTATTTAGTCATAATACGAATTATATTCATTAAATTTTTCTTTCATACGAATTCCTTTAAAAATACACCCCACAGAACTCTTTGGGAAAAATCCTTGAGGCCTATAATGCTAGGTGCTTGAGTTTTCGTTGATCATTTATATACAGCGATCTATATCCATTCCAGATTTTAAGAAGGGATTATTAGACTATTTATTTTCTTCATATTCTTTTCTACTTACAAACTTAAAAAATTTTATTTTTAATCTATGTTCACCTATCTATTCTAGACTTTGCTTAGCATTCATTTAATAGGATATTTTATAGCTTTCTATTTCTTCTAAGTAATTTTCAAATTCTTCAACTACTTCATACTTCACAAAACTGAATCTTTTTTATAAATCCTATAAGATCTCAACTACATTTTCTGTAAATTAGCAATAAACGACTATAATTTCTATATTTAGATTATTGTTTTACTCTACTCGTTACACAAAGTCTAACCACAAGTTTTCTTCAAGAAAGAGAAAGTTAAAAAACTTAAATGTAATTGTTTGAAAAATACTTTCGAATTTTGTTATTTAATTTAATGATTAGTTATGAAAATTTTCTCCATTTTAACAAATTACTTTTTTAAGAGTAGGAGTAAATTAATTATTTTCTTTTTTTATTAAATGAATTTACCTAGTCTAATCTAATTATTTATTTAATTATAGAGATATTTCTTCACATTTCTTAATATTATATTTTAAATTTGTTTTATCTTCTCTATTTTTGAATAAATCTTAAAATATTTTTTGTTAGAATAAAAAGTTACTCTCTTTGTAAGATATATCGCTTTGAAGTTAAATGCTTAATAAACACTAATGATTTTCATTAATTAGTGATTCTTAAATCTTCATTAAATTTTATAGTATCTCTTAAACCTGAGTTTAGCAATTAATGTCATCTAAAACAGATTGATTATAGAAATGAACCTAAATTTATTTAATTCTAAATTTATTTTTTAGAAAATCAAAATTCTCAGTCTTATCAAACTGGAATACATTCTATAGATAAATTATTAATGAAATATCCATTTAAATTGTATTCTTTATTATTTTGCAATCTATCTTTTATCCATTGAGTTTTAAACTTTCTATGAAATAACCAGCATTCTAGAGCAAACCAACAAAATCTTTCAAGAATTCTTCATTAAATTGTAAAGTTATTTACAGAGTATCTAGATTTTTGGAGTTCTTAAAGGCTTTTATTAATTCTTAAAACTACTTATTATCTTTAATTTATATTAGGCATTTTTAATTTTATAAGATTTTTATGTATTCACAGAGATTATGCAACTTGATTTCATCTAATTCTTCTCCTTATACTAATCTATTAAGGTGTTATTAAATCTAAACATATTAGTAACAGATATGTTAATATTCTTTCATCTAAGGTTGAGGAATAATTTTAATCTTATCTGGTTCTATTCTAAGCTTGCAATCATGTAGACTATCCAATAAATATATCAACTTTATACTAAATTAATCAATTCTATGAACTACATAAGTAGGATTTTTATCATTACCTTAATAAATGACATCATCAGATTTTTTTAATTCTTCAGTTATTAGATTATCTTCGAATGCCAGAGTCAATTTACCTTCTTAATACTCCTTTATTTTAATTTCGCTATCAGCTTGATTTAAAATTCTACTAATTATCGATAAAACTGCTTTTCCATTTTCATCTTTTATTTGATAGAGAGATTCAATAAGTTAGTTAAATTTTTTACCAAAAAAGAATCTTTCTTAACTTTCATCATTACAAAATAAGAATAAAAATGTAAGGGCTAATTATGTTTGATCACACAGTTTTACTTCTTCTTCGTTTTCAAATTCTTTAATAATGAATTACCTCATGTTATTATTATTAACCATTTTGCAATATTTATCTAAGTTATATGTAGGAGTAAAGCATTTCAAATATTCCTTATAATCTTAAAGTTTAACTGAAGCATCAAAATCTATAAAGAAAGGCTCGTTATCATATGATATGACAATATTTTGAGGTTTTATATCAGAATGAGCTAAATTTAGCTCATGCATTTTTCTTAATTTATCTAATAGAATGAGAAAATATAGCTCAAAAAAATGCACATTTTAGGCTTATTTTTTTTTGAGCGTATGAAAATCTGTTTTGCCTGCGATTTGCTCTAAACTATTATCTGATTCATTTATAGAAATCATATCTAATGTTATGTTTTTACCTTTCAGATACTCCAAAATCTTGCACTCCTCCTTAATTTTACTATCCTAATTCAATATTTTCTTTGTTACGATGAATGTACCTACCTAATCGCTATAAGAAAATTTAACATCCGTATAACAATTTTTAAAAAGGGTTCCTATTTAATGCTTAAAATAGTATCTCTCATTTTGTTATTCTTAGTTATTCTACTAAAATAAAAGGGTTCCTACTATAGGCTTATAAGAATGCTTCACATCTTGTTATTATTAGTTATTTTCATTCAACTATTCTTATTATTGATGTTTAATTGTTAAAGTATGATCTCCCATTTCAATTTAATGACTATTACTCATAGATTTTCTTCCTTTCTTTAGAGTCATTGCTTCATTTATTTCAGAAATGTAATCTTGATTATCTTCAACTATTTCTAATTAATGATTTTAGCAACTGGAAGGATATTTTTTCTTATTTTTTTAACTAGCAAGTTGGTTTTAATAAGGATTCTTTCTTGAGCTAATATCAGAGCAGGTATTATTGAATTGCTATTCAAGCGTATTATAATTTGAGAAATTCATTACTTATTATTCTCTTTCACTTATTTTTTCTTTATTAAATTATCTTTTCAATCAAATAATATATTTTGATAATGAATTCCCTTCTTTAAATAAGTACTAATTTCCTATCTTTTTTTAATTATTAATAATAAAAGAAGAAATATTTCAATTATCCAACTATTTCTTTATTTATACTCTATTAATATCGGCTTAGCAACAACCATCATTATTACACTATCGCTGCTACAATTTTATTTCTTCAGCAGCAATTACAAATAATTTAATAATAAAATTAAAATATAATTTTAATTTATTACTATTTTTTTTTTGTAGATTAATTTTAAATATTTTAATTAAATCTATTTTTAATTTTATTAATTTATCTTTAAATTATAATTAAAAGTTTTTGTTTATTTTTAAATTACTTTTTATTTATTGTTTCATATATTTTAATTTAATATATAATAATATACACTAAAATTTATTTATTTCTTTTTCTTTTTAATTTTGCTCATTATTGTTTTTATATTTTTTATAAAATTCTAATTCTTTTTACAATTAATTAAAAGCAAAAAATAAAATTATATTAATTTGTAAGTGATATTTAACTATTACCATTGTAAAATATGTATTAATCATAATATAATAAACAATTGAGTACTTATAAACAATAATAGCCACTCACTTAGCAATTAATTCAAATACCACTTATGATTAATCAGATTTTATTATATAATTTTAGAACTAATAGTTAATCATTTCCTTATGTATTCTTATCACATTATTTATCTGTAAAATAAAAATTTCTTATTGAATTTACATTAATTTTTTTGATTAATTAATAATTTGCTTTATTATTATTATTTTTTTCCACAAATATGATGAAGTAATTACAATATTAAATTTTTTTAAATGAATTACCATAATTTCGAATATTTTGAATAAGATAATTACTTAAAATAAATTCCTCTAAATAATTATTAAATAGAGATAAATTTATTTAATATTTCACTACAAAATTGATTATAAATAATGTGAATTAATACAAGTTTATGATTCAATTTCTTAAAATATCTATTTATAGATTTCTTCTTTTATGCTGAAATTTATTTAATTTCTTCATTTGCTATTAGATTAATTCATCTTATATTAAACTATGCTTAAATTAAATTATTGAAAAAATATCATTCTAGCTCTGAAGAATACTCTCGATTTAGTTTCCTATCCATAAATGAAAATTATCTTTTTCTTACATACAAGTGACTAAAGGCAATTACAGTAAAAATATGTAAGAGCGAGAATATATAGAGTAAATCTAGATTTTTTTATATAATAGAGGAGATCACATAGAAAAAATAGTAGAATATATATGTTATGGACAAACCAATTCCTCTAATAGCACAGCGTGGTGGGAGAAGGAAGATAACTATTTAATGGATCATTGAGTAAAGAACAAGCCAAGCAATTTCTTATAATACTGAAAATATCATTATTAAGATATAACTTAGAAGATCTTGAGGATCAGAACCTTTAAATTGTAGATAAATTACTAAGAATGCCCTAATAGAAGCCAATGAATAAAGAGAAAATGAAATGATCTTAAAACACACTGTCACAAGTCTTTTATTCTCGTTTGCTTTTTTCATAATCAAATATCCTGTGAGACTACTTACTATCATAACAACAATTAGCAAGTAACTATCATAAGAATTAGTTGGTCCATAATAATTGTAAGACCCTACTTGAAAACCACATATTGATGAAATTCCAAATAAATATAAGATATCGTAATTTTTAAAATATTAAAGGATTTTGAATAAGGACAGTCCAGTTCCTTGATAGACCAGGAATCTTTTATATGCCTCTGATTTAGTCCTAATTTTTTGGATTTGTTAATAAGTCTTTTTTATAGTTATTATTGAAATTATATTCATTAATAAGGAGAAACATATTCCTGCATATAAAAAATATTTGTTAAGCTAATTTTGAGAGGTCTTGTTATTAGGATAATTTTATTTTGAAATGATGGTTAATGTTCTAGCAACGATCATAGCTAAATACTCCCCATAAATCTCAAATTTAACAGCATTATTTAGACGAGTTCTAAATTGGCATGATGCATCATATAATATGCAGGTAAAAGTAATTACACTTAGTGGATTTAAACTTGCTAATAAGATGTTACATAATATTGCTACTTATTATAGATTAAATAAAGCAGTGAAGAAAATGAGAATTAGGCAGAGAATGTTTAAAATAGAAATGAAGTACCATGTAGATTTAATAGAAATAACATCTATGAAAAATCCACTAAGACAACTGAATAAGATTTTTAAAATTGGATTGAATGTTGAAAAGAAAGTATCTTAATTACTCTTCATAGGGTAACAAATTCTACATAGCTAAGTAATCAAAGTGAGAGAAAAATATGAATTCACACATCCAAACATTATTAAACTATTAAATTTCCCCTTCAAGTCATCAACTTTATTCTAAATATCATTTTCAAGAATAGGAGATTAATAAAATCTCCTATCTTTTGAAATAAATCGTATCATTTTTAATTACTTCATTTATTACTTAATTATCAATGGTTTGTTTTAATATTTCTACCTTATTGAAATATAGGATATTTTTGATAGAAGATATTTTTTTGAAAACTTTAATTTGCTTAATATTTAGAATGAATTTTTGATCAATTATTATAGAAAGAAGCAAGTAAATATAACATCAAATGAAAATAGAAGAAGAATCAGCAACAAAAAATATGAGAAATCTTAATAATTTATTTATTTATTAATTAATTAATATTAATGAGTAAAATATAACTTTCAATTTTAATTCTTTAATCTATTATTTATTATTTATTATTATGAGATTTTAAAATCTTTTTCAAGTTAAATAATTATTTAATATTTTTAGAAATTATTTAATTCATTTAATAAAAACTATTATTTATTCTTTTGTTAATTTAGTACTAAAAAATCTCTAATATTAATTTTTGATTAAATTTCCACTGACTTGAGTGTCTTACACTGATAATTACTTTTAAATCCTTCGAATTAACAAGATATTAAAACACAATTCTTTTTTTTAATTTTTAATAAAATAATTAATTCTAATATAATTTATAGAACTCTCCTAAATTTTTATTTTTCAAAAAAATTTCAATGATGATATTTATTTAGCTAAATGATTGGCATATTTTAAATCCAATTAATATTCATTGAGATATTAAACAAAATAAATGTCTTTTAACTTTAAATAAAAATTATTTATTTTTGATAATTATAAATTTATCAAAGTGCAAATACTCCAACTACTGCAACTCTTCCATAATAATAATAATAATATTGAGTAAGAAGAGGAGAAATACTATTACTAACATTAAAATAATAATAAAGCACATGAAAAAATAATATTGGTAATAAAGAGGAATTAAATTAATTTTGAAACCCTTAATATGATGATCTTTATCTCTAACACAACTTCATCTAAATAAAAACAAAAAGAAAACTTAATAGATGAAAAATTCTCATAATATCATTTAAAGAGAGTTAGTAATACCTACAATTATGTATACTTTTAAGATTATTATAACCAGTAACTTATAGGCTTATTATAATAACTCATCGCTTTCTATTTCCTTTGTAATTAACTAGTAAAGTTAATATTAAGCAATCTTCTAATAGCTACTATCAATCTTAATACTTATAATTTAGGATAAGGAGACAAATATACCAGATGAAGCAAAGTATGAAAGATGAAGGAAAGTATAGTAAAATTTTTAAAATCTTTTCTCTCTCTCACTCTATTTTTTTCAGCTTAGAAATGAATAAATATCTGATAATTTAAATAATTTCTCATTTTTAAAAATATAATAGTAATCTAAATGATAATTATTGTTATTTAATTAAAAGCATTACTTTCTTTTTTTACTCCATATTAATCAATTAATCATTAATAAAGGTTAATTTCTTTTGATATAGATATAATTATTATAATTACATTGATTACAATTTCTTTTATCTTATTGGTATTATTAAAAATCCTTTTATCTTAATGATATAAATCAGATTCATTTATTTAAAATTAAAGCTATCTTTCTTGGTTGATTCATTCTAATCAGAAATATAATTATATCCAAACAATTTTATTTAAAAATAATTGATTAGCCCTCATTCATTTATTCATCCTTCCTTCATTTCAAAATAAAATAACTTCTTTTGAACTTCCACAGAAGCTAAGTTGCTAGTATAGTTAAATAACAACTAATGGTTATTTTACTAATTTATTAAACCCTTTATAGAAAAATTAAAAAGGCAGATTGATAAGCTTTTGAAATATGTGTTGGATGGATATTAATTAAAATTACCTATAAATATTTAAATTTTACTAAATATTTAAGTAGAAGTATGAATTTTTTCACTGTATTTTTTAATAGATTAGTTAAATGGTAGGCAATATTACTTGATTTTTAATAGCATGTAAATAGGTTAACAAAATGATTTTAGATATTATTTTGGATAGGATAGAACAAAATAATATTTAAAAATACCCTTACATATCATTTTTACAATATGGATATAAAAAGAAATTTAAACACAGAGAGAATTAATTTTTTACCTAATTAGGAGACATTAAACTTGCATAATTATTTCTTTCCTTTGTTACATATTTTTAAATTTTACATAGTTTATAGTAGAAGAAATAATTCATTTGCTGTAAAGCTTTATAAATGAATTTATATAGAATCTACCTTTTGCATAAAGGTTAATAAAGTGATTTTAGATATTATTTTAGGTAGGATAGAACACATTAAATTTTAAATTTACCTTACGCACTAATATTATGATGTATAAAAAGAAATTTAAATATAGAGAAGAGAAATTAATTTTTTACCTAATTATGAGACATTAAACTTGAATAATTATTTTTCCCATTGTAATATATTTTTTAATTTTTCTTAACTAAATAGGAGAAGAAAGTATTCAATGAATTGATTGGTAGATCTACCTTATTCAAATAGGTTAATAAAATGATTTTAGCTATATTTCTGGATATGATAGAGTTTATATTACTTTAAATTTACATTACACATTAATATGCTATAATAGACACAAAAAGAAATTTAAAATTAGAGAAGTGAAATTAATTTTTTTCCCCTAGTTTTGAAACATCAAACTTGATTTAGATTTTTACTCTAAATTTAATTAAAGTCTTCTGATATGCATAATTAGCAAATTTATTATTTTTAAAAAAGAGATTATTTTTTTAAATAAAAAATAAATTATTTTAAAATAAATATAAAAAAACAATTATTATAATTGTAAGATAGAAATTAATTTGAATATATTTTTTCATATTCTATGTACTGTTAAATATCTCCTTTTAGTATCTTTTTATATTCTCTTTCAGTAATATATTTTCATATTACATCATATATTTTATTATTAATCATATTCCAAGAAGAAAAAAATATTGACTATTAGAAATTACTGGTCCTTTTTAATGTCTTATTTGTCTACTAGTTTTTTAATTAAAATTTGAAATTTCTTTCTACCTCTCTTTCTTTTAAAATATATTCTTTAATGATCCTTTCTTCATAAGAAGAGGATGAATTCTTAAATTCTAATTAAATCTGTTTTAACAAACCATCTTTTCAATAATTGAAGTTATAAAGTAAAATTTAAATATTATCCTCTAATTTATTGAAGATGCCAAAACATTTTTCTGGTGTGTCATTCTTCATAAAAAAACGGAATATCTCTTCTCAATAATAGAAATTTAAATATACCTTAATATAGAATTAACTGAAAAATAGTTTGCAGAATAAATATTTACTCATTTCTTTGTATAATTAATTATTAACTCACTTATATGATAGAATAATCTAATTTATTAACGATTTTTTTAAAATTTCTTTTCTAAGTATTCATATTATGTATGGTTAATCTTCCTTTTCTTTTCCATTCCTATTTTTATAACTTATTTTAGTTGACAAATTATTAAATGAATCATCTTAATAATATTAACAATAATACTTACGTAAGTTCATTAGAAATAAGTTAATTTACATTATAAAAAATACTGTTATTTAAATTATATATATAAAGATAATTATTTTGAAAGAGCTTCATCAAATATAGGTTCTATTTTTGCTTAAGATCAATAGATTCTACAAATTTTAAATTTATTATTAATTGTTGGTAACTTCATATAGATTATTAAAAAAATTCTAAAATTTTTATTCAGCCAAATTTTAACCATTAATATTTGTACTAAATGCATGATATATTAAGCTTCGAAAGCATTCTAAAATGAGAGAATCTTATTTTATGGTATGTAATTATTAACAAACTATTAAGCTATGGTGAGAAACTATGTATATGTATGTATGTAAGTATATTAAATATACTATAAACTTAATTTTTAAGATATTTAGTATCCTCTTTTATTCTTTTAAAGAAGTGTTTTAATATTCCCACAAACATCTTATCTAAATTAATTGGAAATAAATCTAGAAAATTGAGCTATAAACAAATTAATAAACTAGAGAGGATAGCCAATTTTTTACAATGATATAACGTTTAATGATTAGTAAAGGATTAAGTTGAATATAGTTTTATTTTCAAGAGTTCATCCTGCTTATTTAGTTCTTCACATTAAAGATAAGATAGGGTATAATAATAATAAATTAAATTAAAACAAAAAAGTTAAAAAAATATAAAATCGTCATATATTCTAAAATAATGAATTTTGAAGAAGAAGAAGAAAATGTTGATTATTTATCCAAAGAGGGTAAGATAAAAACCTTTGGTTAATAAAAATAAAGAGAATCAGAAATTTCATAAAATGGGTAAAGTACTAGTGATACATCTTCTCAAGAAGATAATGGAGAAAAGAAAAATCCTAAAAATAACTTACTATTTAATAATGTTGTAAATTCGTTAGATAAAGAACCAAAAGAAAAGCTTCATCAGGCTACTCTGGTCTAATCGAATGAAGTAACTGCTCAGCAACAGAATAGCAAGCAAAATCTAAGCTAAGAAGATAACCTAGAAAAATAACTGAGTGACGGTCTAGCTTAATTGCAAATAAAGGATACTACCGAATTATAGATAGAAATTTAAGATAAATAAGATGTTATCCAGAAACTCGAAAAAAAAGGATAGTCTATAAAGGTAATTGAAAGAAAAAAATCACTAGAAAAGCTCTTGAATCTCTAATCTGTATTCTTCGAATTAAAGAAACTGCAATCTTCATCATCGACATCACAACCATGCTAAAAAGAATTACTTGAATTAGAATTATAAGCAGGCCTTGCTGAATTATAAATCAAGGATGTAACCTAATTAAAGGTTGAGATTTAAGATAAAATAGATTCTATTCAGAACCTCTAAAAGAAAGGACAAACGAATAAAGTAATTGAGAGAAAGAAATCTCTTGAAAAACTTGAGCATCTTCAAACTTTATTCTTCTAATTAGAGTAGGTAAAACCTTCATCATCAAGCTCAGAAAATTAAACTAAAAAAGAATTACTGGAATTAGAATTAAAAGAAGGGCTTTCTGAATTATAACTTAAGGATGTAGCTGAATTAAATATAGAAATCTAAGAAAAAATAGATTTAATTTAGAACCTCTAAAAGAAAGGACAAACGAATAAAATAATTGAGAGAAAGAAATCTCTTGAAAAGCTCCAGCATCTGTAATCTGTATCCATAGAATTAGATAATCTTTAGCCTTTGCAACCTAAACCTTAAACTAAATAAGAATAATTAGAAAATTAATTAAAATGTGGTCTTGATGAATTTTAAATCTAGGAAGCAAAATTATTACAATCAGAAATTAATGAAAGAATTGAATTGATTCATAATTATGAAAAGAGAGGTTAACTCAATAAAGCTTCAGATAGAAGAAAATCTTTAGAAAAATTAGAGAACCTTCAATCTATTTTCTAATAATTGACACAACTTGGTTAAACTAATACTTACGGTCATCAAAGTTAACAAGAAGAATTAGAGATAGAGCTAAGAAATTGCCTTAGAGATTTAGAAATTAAAGATGCTAGCTTATTACTTGAGGAAATTAAAGAAACAAAAAATCTAATAGAAAATCTTGAAAAGAAGGGTTAAACAAATAAAGTTTAAAAAGAGAAGGAAAATCTAGAGAAATTAGAAAATGCTTAATCTATTTTTATCAAATTAACTAATTTGAAAAATTCTAGAGAAGTTCGTAATTCAGTTTAAACAGATGAATAAAGTCAAAAATCAAATTAAACAGAAAGTAAAGACTAAGAGAATACAAACACCTGCACTGTAAGTTCAAATATAGACTTAAAAGTGCTATAAAAAATTTTGTCTAAGATTCCAGAATGCAGTGAAAAGTGCCTGCTTAAATTGATATAAAGTGGGTTGTAATTAAAGTCAACTAGCTAATCTATAGATACTAGTAATAATTAGGTTACTGATAGAACAGATATTTTATCAAAATAATTCCAATTCTTAAAGGATAGATTAAAAATAGAAAATATGATCTCTTAAGATGTCAAGTAGCTTCTTTAAAAAATAGAAATTAATATTCAATAAGAGAAGATGGAATTGGTAATTCAAGAAAGTGAGAGACTATTGAAATATTTAAGGCCATTAAATATTTAAGAAATGAAGAGATTGATTAAAAAAGCTAATGAAGCAGCTGAAATTATTAAAGGCTAAGATATTCTTCTATTCTTAGGAGGAACTGGAGCTGGAAAGTCTACTACAATTCATTTTTTATCAGGCTCTAGAATGATTGAAATAGAGACTTAAGTAAATGCTGGTACATTTTTGAAGTATATTGGTCCAGATCCAAAATCGATAAAAAATAAAGCCTTACAAAAAATAAAAATTGGGCACTAAGCTGAGTCTGAAACAAGATATATTACTCCAGTCTTGGTGAATTTCAAAGAAGTTGGGATGACTAAAGAAGGAAGTATAATTTTGTGTGATGCCCCTGGCTTTGGAGACACCGCAGGGCCGGAGGTAGATATAGCTAATGGGATTGGAATTGTTGAAGCTATTAAACGCTGTCAAAGTGTGAGACCTGTTATTCTAGTTAGTTCTAAGAGTATAGGAGACAAAGGTGAAGGTATCAAAAAGCTTGCACATATATTAGTAGGATTTGTAAATAATATTACAGACAGATTAAGCTCCTTCTCTTATTTATTCACTAAATATTCTCCAGAAGATGATATCAGAGCTATGCTAATTAACATAAAAAACAGTGTTGATAAAAATTAAGAAGAATGCTCTGATTCATCTTTTGTTTCTCTTTTTGAAGATATGATAGAAAAAACTGAGGATGGAGTTAAAAGGATTGAGCCTCTCAAAGATAAGCCTTCAAAAATTATAAATTCACTTATTAAAACTGCCCCAATTTTAAATCCTGAGGGAGCTTTTTAATTTTCTATTACTGAAAGCTCAAAGGGTATAATCCAAGAATAAATAAGAATGCATCAATCTAGCATAATATCTGCAACTAAGAGGAGTGAGTATAAGTTAATTGAATATAAACTCGATGAGATGAAATTCTTAATAGAAAATTTAAATTAAGATTTCATTAGGCAAGCATATTCAGAAAGTGTGAAATTTATAATTGAAGGTCTCAATGAAACCTACAATAATACTATAACATCGTTTAAGAAATGCATAGAAAATGATAATAAACTAACATTAGAAGATTTGAAAGAATTTAAACTGCTGATTTCTTAGTTGCAAGAGGCAGATAATTTAAGAAAGACTCACTTAGGGACTAATGTTGTTTAAACTTCTTCATTAATTCAAAAGCTATAAGAAACTGTTGAAACTATCTCGAAGGAGTTCAATCAATAAATTAATGACAACAACTCTTCTTTCATAAATAATTTAGATAATATAAAACTTATTGCTGAAGAGTTCCCTGAAATCAAACCAAAGCATATGGCCTTATGCTAAGTGATTGAAACAAAAATTTCAAATCTCGTTTTATCCTGTTAATAGATTCTTATTGAAAATGATTTCAGTAAATTATCTGTGGTTCTGTCATAAATTAAATCCTATTCTATTAACTTTAAGGACCACCTAAATAAAGAATAAATTATCTCTCAGTATAAAAAAGGAGGGGAATCTCTTCTAAGCCATTTAAATTAAATCTGTAGCAAAGTATAATATATATTTAAAAAAAGACCTTTAGATGAAGGAGATATAGATCAATTAAAAACTGCTCTTTCTTTGATTGAATCTGCTTTCGAGACTAGAGAACTAAAGGAGCACATTAATTTGTAAGAAGTTAAAAAGTTGAAAGATAATCTATCTTAAAAAATAGTAAACTACTTTGAAAATATTAATAATAAAATTGAAGAATCTTTTAAGAATGAACCTGAGAGCGCCTTTAAAGATATTGAAAAGTGGGTGTAACAAATGAATCTTATAAGGAAAATTGAAGGGTTTGATAGTAAAACTTCTGAAATGTATCACTAAACAATTCAAGGAATTTAAGGGTAAATGTAATAAATGAGGCGCGACGCTGAGCAACTCTTATCTAATCTCCACCATTAAAAGGAAAATATAAATTTTTCAAAGATTCATCGCTGCTTAAGAGGATTAAAAAATGCTTAGTGGATGAATAATGTTGAAAGTGGAGCATATGATGATATCATGAATAATATCACAGAAGATTTGGTGAAACATGCTTTGAGGCTTCATGAAATTTTAAATGAAATTGACTTGGATTTAAATCATCCAGATAATTTATAAGAAGGTCTGAATGTAGTTTCATAATTAGATGCTATGCGTTCTTTTGAATAAACTATATCTGAGCTTACTCGGTACAGAGAATCAGGAATAGATAAATTTAAAGAAACTATTCAAAAGACTTTGGATTTTATATAAGAATCTTTTAACTTGTAAAATAAAGAAGTTTATAAATAAAAATTAAATATAAAATTACTTGAATCTATCAAGCAAGAATATGAAGAATATTGTTCAGAAAAACTATTTTTAAGAGAGAAAGGATTTTAAACTCTTGAATCATTAAATGAGGAGATTAGTAACAAAAAAAAAGAATAGAATTTAATTAATAAAGTAGAAAATAGCCAAAAAAATAGTGAGCAATTTTTATAAAAATTAAATGAAAATCCAAAATCAGCTTCTTTAGATGCTAATTGTTCAAGTATTTCAGAAATCTAATAAAATATAGAACCTCATTAAAATGAAATTGAATAAGCTGAGAAAATTTAAAAAGAAATCGAAAAATTATAATAAATTCATGATGAATATCACTAAATTTTAAATAAAAATATTCCATCTTAGTAAGGTGAAGATTATTTGATGAAAAAGAAAGGCTATACTAAAATATAAGCCCTAGATTAAGAAATATTAACTTTAAATAATGTTATTTAGAACTCTAATTCGAAGGATCAAGAATATGCTTTCCCTAAATTAGATGGTAGCCTAGCTGAAAGATCTTATCTTTTCCTAGAGGCTTGCAAAAAGATAAGATGGGTGAAAGAAGTTGCTCTTAATTAATTTGATAAATTAAGCAACTTTTTGAAAAAATATGGGGATTTCTTATAACAAGAAATATAAATTAATTTTCAAAAAATTAAAGAACAGAAAGAATTAAATAGTAGTTCATAAAGGTTTGCCTCCTTCTTATAGGGAATTAATGAGTTAGAAAGATATTCCAACATTTTTGAAATTACCTAAGGAAAAAGCACCATTCAATATTGGCGCGCCTTATTAACTAGCTACTTTATTGAATTAAGCGACGATATGAGCCAAATCTCAATTGATAAGCAAGAACTAAGGAATAAAATCAACATAGTAAAAGCATTAGGCAATATAGATTTCCTTTTAGGAGATAATAAATACTTTAATCTCTACCGTTAATATTAGAATTCTATGACTAATGAATTTAAAGAAGTATATAAGCACATACTTGAGCTCATAGAAAAAAATGATTTTAAGTAAGTCTCAGTAGAGCTACTAAGTATTGATGATAATCCAATAAATGAAAAAGCCAGTGGCTAAATAAGACATAATATTAACGCTTAAGTAATGGAATTAATAGAATTAGCTAAAACAGATGCTATTATGCTTACAAATAATCTTGATACTACTTAAATCAAATCCATTATTATGAATCTAAATAAAATAGAAATAGCAAAAAAATATTTAGGGAAAAGCAATTCATCAACAAATGGATACTTTGAAGATTAAACTTTTACTTAAATTGAAAAAGAGTAATAGGAAATAAAGAATATTATTTCTAATAAAATTTCAAATTATTTGTAGATCATTGAAGCCCTCATAGCAGGTTCAGATTTCTATGATGCAGAAGAAAGGAAAGAACATATCAGCTAGGTTTATTATCTATTAGGCCGCTTTGGAGAAGACACTGAATTAACAAAAAAATTAGAAAGTTTGTAAGAAAAATTAGAAGGGATAGTTTAACAAATTCTAGAAAAATATGAAAAAATGGAATTTTAAGACTACATAAGTAATCCTCCGAAATAAATCTTAGATAAATTGCAAAAAGTATCTAGCAGAAGTTTAAAATATTCAGAATTTTATAATAAACTGGTTGAGAAAATCGTAGGTAAAGTAAGACTAACCTTATAAAAGATAAAAGAATCAAATCCTAATGATAGAAATGAGCATATCTAAAGTGTTGAAGCTGCCTTCTGTTCAATCCCTGACGAACTGAGATCTCAATTAAAAATTGACTTAGATAACTGTAAGAAACTCATTAATTAGAAAGAAGAGGGATATAAAGAAGATTTTGATAGAGCAGTTAACAGTGGAGACTTAGTAGTACTGAGTAAATTTATGGAAAAATGTAAATCAGATTAAATGCATAGCTTCTAAAATCAACTATAAAAAGAAATTATCAAATAAGTTTAGGATTTCAAAGAAAAAATAAAAGCCTCCTTAGAAGAAAATAGTATTAAGCATGCACTTAATTTAGCAAAGAAAGTAAATGAGTACTAATCTAACTTCGGAAAAACTATTACAGAGATAGATTATACAATGAAAGAAGTTTAAAGTATGACAATCAATAAAGAAAATAAACTGATTAGTTTTTTAAAGAGTATTTAATCAATTGAAAATAACGAGGAATATGAAACTGAATATAACCACTTCTTTTAATTTGTAGAATTTAAAAGTGAAAATGATTAGGCAAAGGTGTTATTAGGAGAAGATTTTGATTCTAAGGTAGAATAGGTTTACTAAAAATTATCTGATTATTTTCTTGAGAGTCAGTAAAAATGCAACCAAAGCTTACAGAATTATAATATAGTAGCTTTGAATGATAGCTTGAAAATCATTAAAAAATGGAATAAGCTCATTAAAAAAATAAAATCTCATTCTGAGACATTTCGTTTAGGTGACTAACCGATAAAGCCTTTAGCAGAGATAGTTGGAAAATGCTAACACTATGAAGAAAATATTCTATAAATAGGAATAGTTTTAAAATCTTTAAAATCAGATATTCTTTCATTTGAGTTCATCTCTGGCTTTTCTGATCAGAGAAAGGAATTTTATTGCGAATTAGACAAAAAATTGAAAGCACTGAATGCTGCCCAAACTACCAATGACAATCTTTAGGATACTAACTTTGATTTGAAATCCTATGAAAAAGAATGTATTCCACACATCTGGACACAAGTTGAAATTGCATAAAAAAATTCAATAGAAATTTTAGAGCGTAATGATTAATTATCAAAGAAAGATTTTGATACTTTTAATCTCTAATATGATAATTTGGTATCTCTTGAATAAAACGTTAAAATTGCAGATATTTAGCCTAAAAAAAATATAGAAGTTATTCAATAAAAACTTAATGAAAAGGTAAACCAATTACAATAGAAAATGATGAGCTCAGATGTAAATAATGCTGTTGAAAACTTAATAGGAATGAAGGTGTTATCAGATAACATTCCATCTTTTAAAAATGAAATCGATTAAAATATTGATGAATCTTTGAAAGAGTTTATGAGTAAACACAAATCGGATGGAGGGTACACTCTTGGTAAATTAGTTACGCTATTAGAATCAGAAGAAAAAGGAGTTGGAAGAACTATTATTTCTGAACACAAGTGCTTTAAGGGATAATCAATATCTATATTTAACTCATAAACTTAAAAACATGGTATAGATTATATTTTAGATAAGATTGAAGGAGATTAACTAGATAAAAAAAAATTAAAAACTATGTTCGAGACTGTTAGGAGCACATATGACACCATAGTAAAAAAATATATAATTAAATTAGAAAAAAAGAATCAATCATAAGATTAAATAATTGAAGAGTTAAAAAGCGAAATTAAGTTAATTCCTAGTGGAATAAAGCCTAAAAAAGATGGAAAAATTAATTGGGATGGAGCAGTGAGAGATAAAATCCCTTAATTGATTGCTCACATCTTTGCTTTATGGACACTTAAAAATATGGAATACTACAATGAAATGAATGAAAGTGGAGATAGAAGTAATTTTATGCTTTAGCCACATGCAGGGTAAATTATTTCTATCCTTCGTTTACTTGGTATAGGGTATATGGAAAAAAATTCATCAAAAGATTAATTATAAAATAATTTTATACAAATTGGTACTGGCGAAGGAAAATCTGTAACTTTAGCCGTTGCTTCATCAATCTTCGCTTTATTTGGAGCTGATGTCAGCTGTGCTTGCTACAGCGAATATCTCAGCAGACGTGACTACAATGATTTTAAATCGATATATGAAGATTTGGGAATCATATAATACATTAAATATGGTCCCTTTAATAAAATATGTGAAGATATTATTAATGAAAGAGGAGATATTCGCGAGTTAGTTATAAATTTTGTAGTTAATGGTGCTTAAAAAGATATAAAGAAAAATAAAGTTAGCTCAAGACCAAGAATCTTATTAGTTGATGAAGTAGATGTATTTTTCCATAAAGATTTTTATGGAAATATATATAATCCTCTAGCACGTTTGAGAGATCCTAGCATTAAATAACTCACTGATTATGTTTGGGAAAAAAGAGAAGAAAATATATCATTTAAAAATTTTAAACTTGCTCCTGCTTTTGTTAATTGCATCAATGTATTTAAAGGCTGGGAGTTTTTGATTGAAGAAGCTCTTAAAGATATGATCTCAGATTCTAAAAATTTTTATCATGAATATGTTATCATGAATGATAAAATAGCTTACAAGGAGCAAGATGGCATTTCTTACGATGTAACATATGGCTATAAGACCTTATTTGCTTACTACTATCAAAATTAAGAGGGTCGGATAAGTAGAAGTAGCTTAGAAGAAAATATCTTTATAGGAGTTCGTTGTGGAAGCTTCTCATATGCCTAGATTCCTTGCAAGTTTGAATTCATTGTAGGAGTGACAGGTACGTTAAAAACTTTAAGTGAACCAGAAAAGAATATTCTTGAAAAAGAATATTAAGTGACAAAAAAAACATTTATCCCAAGTGTGTTTGGAGAAAATAAGCGTGTTTTCGCAAAATAAGATGATATCTATGTAGAAAATAAAGAAAACTATTTTAAAAGACTAAGGGAAACTATAGATAAAAAAATCAAAAGAGATAAATTTAATAGAGCTGTGTTGGTTTTCTTTGAGACAAAATAAAAATTATTGGATTTCTATTATTCTGAAGAGTTAGCACCAATCAAAGAAAATGTCTAAATTATAATAGAAGAAGTTTCAACATCTATAAAAGAAAAGAATTTTCGTATTAAGAGAGCTACAACTTCTTCATAAATTACACTCCTAACTAAACCCTTTGGTCGTGGAACGGATTTTGTTTGCCGGGATTAGCAAGTTCTCTCTAATGGTGGAGTACATGTAACTTAAGTATTTTTTTCTAGAGAGCTTTCAGAAGAAATTTAAATCTAGGGTAGATGTGGTAGACAAGGAGAAGATGGATCATATAATATGGTACTTCTAGATTAAGATCTTGAAAGAATTTTAGGTACAGATTTTAGGAATGATATTGATAGAATGAGATCAACCAATACATTCTACTCGGGATTAGATAAAGCTCGCGCTGAAGTAGCAAATTTTGAGTTTTAAAATAATAAATAATTTATAGACAAAATTAATGAAGAACATAAATTAGGAGAATAATTTGTTAATAATATTCATGAAAATGGAGTAGAATTTGTAAGAAAATTCTTAGGGAGCCATAATAAAGGTACAGATGACTAAAATGGAAAATCACGTATCCTTTGCTTAGTAGATGCAACATCTTCAATGGGAGCATTATTAAACTAAGCTAAAAATACAGTTAGTATTATGTTTGAAAGAGCAATTTAGATAATGAAGGAAAAGAATCTTCCTGAAGATTCCTTTTAGTTATAGTTTGCTGTCTATAGAGATTATGACTGTATGATAGAAGGTCTTTTGTTATCTTCACCATGGGAATCAAAACCAGATAACTTGCGTTAGTTTTTGGAAAAAGTTGAACCCTTAGGGGGAGGAGATTATGAAGAGGCAATTGAAATTGGCTTATAGCATGCGAACTGCGAAAATGAGATATAAGAAATCTCTTAAATAATTTTAATTGGAGATGCTCCTGCCAAAACAAAGGATTAAATATTAAATTACAGATATAATTATGGTGGAGAAGTATATTGGAGTAATAGTAAATTTAAATAATAGACATTTTATTAAGATGAAGTAGAGAAATTAAAGAAAAATAACATTCCTATTAATTGTTTTTATTTACATAAGGGTGCCAAAGATAATTTCTTAGAAATGGCAAATAATACAAATGGACGTTGTGAGAATTTAAATATGAATTCCTCTAAAAGCTCATAAATTTTAACTAATATAGTAACAGAGCAAATTCTCTAAAGTGTAGGGAATGCTGCAGGTTTAGGAAATGAACTTGTAGATGAATATAAAAGATTATTTTCAAAGTCATATGTTTGAAAAAATAATTAATCAATCTTTTAAAAAGAGTTAAAGAGTGATAAAAATATTATTTAATTCTTAAGTTAATTCTAAATTGTGTTGATTATTATGTTATATTTTATAGTTTCAAAATATATAATTCTAATCATATTAATTATTTCATTATTAGATCATCTTTTTATTTATTATTTCAATGCTATGCCCAGTTAAACTAAAAATTCTGCTCTATTAAATAAAATTTTTTTCTTAATTAATTTTTTTATTTTATAAAACTAATTTATAATGGTCATATGATTAATGGTCGTAAGTATTTACCAAAAAAAAATTTTATTACCAAAAAAAAATTAACACCCAAAATTTAGGAGTTTAAAATGACTAGGTCTGAGTGCTAATTAATGAGGATTTATAGCATATATTATTTTGTAAGTGGAAAACACAGAGACTAAATATGGATTTTGAGCATAAAATATACAGATGTTTCATCAAACCTATTAAAATTAGAGTATTTAGATTGTAATGTAAAATATTTCTTTTTATTTGGTAATATAAGTAGAATAAATTTATATTTTGGAAAATATTCTTATTTTTTTAATCTATTTTAATTATAAGGAACTCTTAAGGCTTATCAATATTGGAGAAATTCTTAGAAATATTGTCAAATTTTTGCTATTATTATTTGATTAATTTTAATAAATTATTTAAAAAAATATATAATTAGTTTATTAGAAATAACTGTAATAAATAGAAATTAGAAAGTATTGAATTTTAATAATATTATTAAAATATATTATAAATATTTAATGGCAAATATATAGTATATTCTACATTAAGAATCCTACTCAAATATTTTAAATATATTATGAATATACTTTAATAGTAAGCCAGTTAAATAAGATTGTCTTAAAATAAAATAATGAAGAATTAAATATCTGTTCAAATATATAAATCCTTACTTTAGATGCTTCTTAGCCTTTAATTAATTTTCATTTATTCATTTAGAAACAAAATTTTTGGTATTGTATACAGTTTTATGAATATCTCCTTCTTCAGAGTGGCATAAGCTAACGACTGTTTAGCATCTCAGCATTCTGCTCCTTTAAAATTTTCTTTTAAATGAGCTCTCGCCAACTTCTATAATCTAATAATTGATTCTTAGTTTCATCTCCTTATAATGCTTATAATGGTTAATGTATCACTATTTTAAAGCTCTAAACTAATTTTTTTAATTTTCATATTAAAAATATACAGTAACTTTCAAAGAGGCACTAATTTAAAATAATCTCTTTTGATTAGAATTAAATAGGGTTCTAATAAAAAAGAAAAATGAGAGGTCCTACCTTATATTCCTTTAAAGATAAGAGAATAAATTAAAGCTAATTTCTATGTTCAGATAGTATCTCCAAATAAATGAATGCATAGATATTATTGATATTTGTATTAAATTCTAATTAATCAGATAATATTTCACTAATATTATTTCTAAATTTAATTGCTTTTAAATTTTTAACAAACCTAATTTATGATAAAACTTAAATTTTTAGTTATTTCCAAGTGTTCATTACACTCTCAAAGTAAATATTTAAAATTAACGATTATTCTTTAAAAAAATATCTATTATATTAATTAATAGACTTATTATAATCTATTTTCATACTTTGTATAGTTTTTCTTTTAAACTATCGCATCGGTAACTATAAAAGATATTCATAGCCCCATCTGCTATAACTCTCTATGTTTTTATACTTTTAATTACTTGCGAATGACATCTTTCGAAAATGCTCAAACATTCTCTATTTTAGATTGAGGTCTGAGTGTAAGGAGGGAACTCTTAAAGTTAGATGTCATTTTCATCAATAAATATACAAACAAGTTTGATTAATGAATGGAAAAACCTGGGGAATTACATAAATTAATATTTAAGAAAATATATTTAATAAATATTTTATATTTGCTTGAATGATTTATTTTTAGGAATAAATATCATTTATTGATTGATTCATGACATCAACTAGTTGAATGTAATCATACAATTGAATTCTCATCTATATGTTCATAAAACAGCTTTTTGTATTATAGTAATTGTATATACTAAGAACCATTTATTCGTATATCTCTTTATTCTAGGGCTTAATTTAATTTCATTCATTAAAGAGATATTAGAATATTATTGTTGGCAAAATAGTAGGAGGGGGGATTTTAATAACTATAATTACTAGAGGAATAAGAATCTATTCAAATAAATGTTGCTCATGAAAGAAATATTAGAATGTTCTAACTGATACTACAATAAGAGTAGAGATTAAGGCAAGAATAACATCTATAATAAGAATTAGGATAAGTATTTAATGTATAAGGGGGGTAATTAAAATAATCTTCGAAATTTTAAACTGAAAATTCTATAAGAGCAATCATTGTAACAGCAATAATAATAAAGGGGATACGTATCCAATCTTCTCAGGGAAGCTCATAAAAGAAATCTTAGAAATTTTAAGCTGAAATTAAAACAAGAGTGAATATTATATCAATAATAATAATATTAGTAACAATAAAGCCAAATGAATAATAAAATCAAATTCAAAAGTTCTAAAATAATTCTACTAAAGGAAAATTACTTATCTGAGTAGAAAGCAAAACAAATTTAAATATTATTATTCTAATATAAAACTTTTAAAACAAAGAATGAAATTGAAAGAATTTAATACTTATTTATTAGCTGTACTGCATGTAAGCTATTTATTTTATTATAAAAGATGAATGTTGATATTTTTTTTAATAAATTCGATGGTTTGCATGAAAAGTTAATTATTCGGGGATATTGAATATAAGATAATATTCTTGATGATTAGAGGAAGTCAAAAGGTTTGCAAAATTTAAAATCAAATATTAAGAAGAAGAATAGAAGAGATAGTTTCAAGCAAATCCTTAATTGATAGATATTCTTTTTAGATTAAATTTTCAATTTATTTTCTTTGATTATTTATGAAAGATTATTAATTGATTGTTCATTTTCCTCTATTCTCACATAATAATTTTTTAGATAATTTGTCATAAACATGTTTTCCCCCTCATAGGAATATTAGAGCTTATTTTAATAAGTAATCTACATTAATGAAGCAAAATAAACATCTGATATTGTTTTCTTCTAACTATATTTCATAAAATCAATCAATCCATTTGTTTGATTATTTCCTTTTAATTAAAATCTTTATTAAATAATCTATACTTTCTCATCTTTAGTATTTAAAATTTCTTTACCATTTTTTTCTTACTTTGAGGAAAGTAACAATAAGATATATTGTTTTATAAACAAAAATAAAGGGTAATTAATCCATTTTAAATAGTTTATTCAAGATTTAATAGGAAATAAAATAGTAAACTAAGGTTATCATTTTATTTTTTATTAAAGGCAGAAAAAAACTAACTAAACCTAAAGAAGCTAAATCATGTGGCTATTACTTGTTTGGCTTTTAATACTTTCTTATTGCTCTCATTCCTAAATAAGAATATATTAAAAGATAAAACAAGTTAAAAAAACCTGAGAAATAAAGAATAATAACAAAAAAAGAATGAGTGATGAAGATAAATATGATGAATCCATATTTTGGGCTAAGTTAGCGGAATATAAAAAAAAAAATAAAGAAAATGCTTCCATTGAAGCTGTTGATAGTCAAATAGAAGACTTGGAAGAAGAAAACGAGACTATTGAGTCAGGTTAGTAGAACTCAGATGATGTATCAACTCATCAAGTATCGCTATCATCTTTGAAAACTTCTAACGCAGCAGCTCCTAATAAAAATGAAATATTGAAAGAATAATAATGAAACAACCAAATCTAGTAATATAACTCAGAAGAAGTATCAACAAACCAAGTACCACTTATAAAGGATACTAGTGAGACATAATAGCCTTTATTATCCAAATAATAAGAAGATTTACTACTTCACATATTTTTTTAGCTTTATGTTTATTCATTCTTTAATTGTCAAAAATTGTTAATTTCAATTTTTTAATATTGAATACTATTTCTTTTCTCAATTTTTATGATATGTAAATAATACTACTTAGATCAATATGAGTGGAGTAGTAATCAGTAAAAAAGCTTGCTGATAAAAATTATATAAAATTAATTTAGGAATTTCTAATTTAAAAATAAATTAAAAAATAGAAAATAATTTTATAGAAGTTTATTGAAATAAAAATATATAAAAGTGGTAACTTCTACTTATGGTTTAAGTATGTTCTAACATAAAGAATGTATTAAAAATGGTTAAATAATTATATGTAAGAAAAACTTATAACAGCAAAAAACACCCTTTCACAGAAATATAATTTGATAAACTATATATAAATATTTGTTTCTTTAAAATATGTTTGTCTTCATTACTAATAAATTGCTTACAACAATTTTGGTAAGTAAATAATCCTTTCCTAATTGAATTTGAGTAGATCTTTAATATCTTTTCAAATAACTGATGCAGATTTAGCTTTGAATTACCAAATTTATTGAAATAATTTTTCGAATTGTAGTCCAATATATTTAAAGAGTGAATTATGTATGCTTAATGTCATCATCTTAAATATTTTTAAAAAATTTTTAAATATCATATTCCATATGACCTATCCATTATCATCTCATTTGTAAAATAAAATGCCTTTTTATTTCAAATATTAAATCCTCTATTTATCCCTATGATATAAAATCTTCTTAGTCATTGATAATTGACAATTTACTGTAATAATGAAAAATTTAATTCATTTAATTTCTTGTTAGGATAAATAGGAGAATCTGTTAAAAAACCTTAATATCTATAGAATGAAGAAATGAAAAGTAGGGTTAATAAAAGTTAATAGACTTTAATATTTCTGATATTCATTTTGCTTAGAAATTAAGAATCTTTATATAATGAAGGGAGAAAACATAAAAATGGTATTTATAAGGTACTTTTAGATATTATAATACACAATGAAAAATGAACAAAAGTAGTGGAATATTTATTAGAATATTATTTAAAGAATATTTTAATTGAATTCTTTTTAGTACTATAGAATTTGAGTGTTTACATTTTGGAGAGGGACAGATCTTGTCAAGGAAAACAAATGCTTAAAAATGACCTATTACTATTTTAAAATAGAGAAAAAAATTAAGGAAAGTCTAGTTTCTTACAGCTCTAAGCAGATAGTATCAGAAACTAAATTCACGATTGTAATATCACTAACTTCCATCCTTTAAATTCAAAAATAGAGGTTTTCCAGAAAGCAAAATTAGCTATTTCTACCTTAAAAATAGATGATGATCTGAGATGAAATTAAGAATGTTATATATGTATACTAATTCAGAACAACATTATGAAACTAAAAACTTGATAGAAAACCAAATATTTATATATTCTTATACATTGATATATATTCTATTCTAATTTTAAATTTTCCATCTAAAAATATTCATTTTTTTCTTGTATAATATTAGTTAGAGAATAGGCTAGGAAGGATTATTAACAAAAAGTCTTCTTATAAAATTGATTAATGATATTTGTAATAATAATCCTTACTTTAAACATATAAAAAAGATTATCATTTTTATTAATTCTTCTAAAATAAGATTATTATTAGGCAAAAGAAGAAGAAGAAGAAGAAGAATTGACAATAGATCATTTTTTATTAATAATTTTCACTATTAATTGAATTTTATTATATCTGAAAAAAGTTGATAGAGATATCCTAAATGAATAAGATTTATATTTATAAAAGCATAAAAATGTATTTACAAGAAGATCATTAAGGAATGGGGATAAAAAGCAGTTTATTTAAGCACTAGAATAAATGACAAGACAAGTAAGCCTTTACATTAAATAGATGTATATGAATGTATATTGTAAGTAAATTTATTAAGTATAATACAGTGAGTGAATATTAAGAAATTTCACTTACATTTAATATAATAAAACCCATTCCTATCCCTAACAAGCTTTTTGTTAAAAAAGCAATAGTTAATTTCTTATTCTATACGGGAGAATAGGTTAGTAAGATATGCAATAATGGAGGCAGACCACCCCTTAAGCAAGATTCTAATAGATCCTCTCTCATAGGTAATTGCTTCCAGTAAGTTTAAACTAGTCTTATCTATGTCCTGAATATCCTGGGTAATTTCAAGTATGTCTTATTTTTTATCAACTTTGGAATTAGCTCTCATTTATTCCTCATCAGATATTTGGTTATTTTTTTCAGAATAAGTAAGCTTATTTTACAGGTTTTTATCATTTATGATCTCTTTTAAAGCTTTAAAAATGCCTTCTTCAAGATTGGATTCAAACTTCGCCTTATCATTCTCCATGAACCTATCGTAATCACCATCAATTACAAAAGAAATAGTACCATCCTTTTCTATAAATTTACCATTTTAGTATTAGCTTGGTAAGAACTTACTTAAGAATTCCTTTGAGGTATCCTCACTAAAATCTTTGCTTTAGGTTAGCAAATAAGCCACTAAATCATCCCCTAAGGATTTCGATCTAATGAAAATGTTATAGTCGTTCTCTTAGGCAGCAAATTTAACTATCTGTAGATAATCATTAACAGAAAGAGAAGGTAAGGGGTCAAGCTAACCTTAACTGATAATCAGATTATTTTAGATCTAGGTGGGCTAATAGTCAAGGATCATATACCCCTCTTAAGAAAGCTCCTTATTAATAATCCAACTAGAAGGTATATTTAATGGCTATCTATTTCCCATTTCTTCTTTAACTGGAAATCCTTTCTTTATTATTTTAAGTATTTTTTTTTGTAGTTAATTTTTTGATAGATTATATTTATTTTAATTATAAAAATAAATATAATAATTAATAATGTAGACTTAATCTGGCTACTTAATGAAAAGTATCTTACTATGCTTTTTCACTCAATTTGTTTTCAATGATAAGCCATTTTAGAAGTAAATTAATTAAACTGCTTTATTGGCATATAAAATAAATCTGAATAAACAATTTAATTTTTAGAAAAGAGTCAAATAGACTCTCTAGAGAATTTTCAGATTTCCTTCGATTTGCATGTTTTAATACAGCTAAGCAGATTATCTAGAAAAAAACACCAAATTTGCAGAATATATTTTTGTAAAACACTTTTATTGATACTTAATAAAAAATTATTGAGTCATTATATATTCTAAAAAGCAGGTTTTTGGCGTATTAAAAATGAGCACATACAACTAACTTTAAAAGTGACTATGTTGAAGTTGCGTAGTATGATTAATCATCTATAACTTATAATAGATTATCAATTAATCAAAAATACTATTTAAAAACAAAGAGGAGTAAAATCAAAGTATTTAAATGAGAATTTAATTATGAGGAAAAGAAAGAAGAAACTGGATTAAAATAGAAGGATTAATAGTTTTTCTTTGTACAGCGTATTAATTTTCCTCTTCAATTGTTAGTATATAATAGTTATAGTCAATAAAAATTTAGTTCATTATTGAAAAAATATCTTTAATAAAAAAATATATTAAAATTTAATATACAGTAAAATCTCCTTAAGTTGGGCATCCCATATCTTGGGCATCTCTTTATGTTGACCACTTTTTAATGCCCGGATTTCACTGTAATATCACTCTTTTTCTTTTCCCTATTTTTGCCAATACACTAATATAAATTTATCATTATAATTTTCTAAATAATTGAATGATATAAATTTTTTTCCCTTGATTTGATAAATTAGGAGTAAATATTGCAATAGGCGATGCTTAATTTTGAAATAATTAGAAGATTTAGAGGTTAAGAGTAATTTTGTAATAAATCCTGATTGAATTCATCTAGAAATTTTCTTTTTAGTATAACCTACTATTTGTTAATTATCTTAAATAAGTACCTAATCTAATAAATAATTAGAAAATCATAGCATTATGTTTTTACTCTTCCCTTCATTCAATATTATAGTAAAACAAACTTAAAAACTAAAGATTAAAAGTCTTTTTATCTTAATTTCCTTTTATAAATATAGATATATTTTTCATTATAAATCAACATTAAAATTCAATAAATGTTGCATATATTTTATGAAATGGTCTTTATTTTTTGATATGATTCAATTTTAAATCTTAATAATAAAGAAAAAAATTTATTACCTGTAATTACTTGATCTCTATGATTATCTTAAATAGGTACCTAATCTATGTAATAGCAATGTAATCATATTATTAAATTCTTAATCTTCCCTTCATTCAATTTTAAAAATAAACCACTTTAAAACTTAAGACTGAAAGTCTTTTCATCTTTAATTTCTATCATAAAAATAGAAAGAATTTGAATTTTAAATCAAAATTAAAATGAAACCTTTAACATAAAAAAATATCTTAGTATTTAGCTTTTTAACTTTATCCTTGGTAACATGCTCTCAAAAAATTTAGGATACTATAAATCATCAGTAGGATGAAAGATTTATCTTTAAGTTAGAAATACTATCTTTCTATTATTTAATATTTTAATCAATTTTAAAATTAAAAAGAAATGCTTATTAGAATTTACATTAAGATTTAAATTTTAATTTACTGTGTTTTTAATGAATGTATGCTTTATCTTCACTTCTTTACTATGGGTAACACAATTTTTTCCATGATAAGCTATTTATGGATTAATAATAAATTTGACTCTCTTAGTTTTTATTTGATGAAGATATTTAATCTAAATAAAAAATAATAGTATACAGAAAGATTTATGTTCGGACATTAATTATCTTTTATTCATAAAGTGTAATTATTATTATTATTATTAAATTAATTTTATTCTATATGTAATAATATTTTTTACTAAGAACTTCCTATTTTAACAAATTTGAATAAATAATTACACAATTGATGAAACGTTTTACAGAGTTTACTGAAATTTAATAAGTTTAAATTATACAATATTATTAATTTATGAATCTTTTATTTAAATTTATAAAATAGTCTCTTGCTAACAAAAATAAGTTCTATATTCAATCAACTTTAACAAGATTTGGCATACAATAGAAATTTCTTTTTAATTATCTATGGAGTAACCAATGGCTATATTATATTAAAAAATAATGGAATATTTAAATGAATTATTTTTTTATTAATTACTATTCTTAGAATTTAGTTTATAAGGTATAAAGATTAGTCGATGTTTTAATCATATCAATATATGTTTAAACTATTTCTTCAATAAAAGGTGCATTATGTTTCTTTGCCTCTCTGTAGATATTATTTAAATTAAAAATTTATTTATTTAATTTATTATTCTTAAACTGTATTACACTATAGAAATAGAAAGGTGTCTCAAATTTTTAAAAGATTTTAAACATTCTTTAAATAGCATATAATCTTCCTTAAGCCATCTTTTAAATAATCATTTTAAATTTATTAAATTGCTATTCCTAATATAATATACCTGCTATTATCAATATTCAAGAATTCTAAATTTGTGAGTTTCTTAACACTGTCAATTAATATACTAATTTGCTTTGAATCCATTCCATTATTGTTACTAAAATTTTATGAAGAAATTTAGATAAGAAACTCAAACAGAAATAATTACCAAGAATGAATGTTTAAATGTTTAAATTATTAGCTTGATCTTAGAGAGAAATTTAAGAATAATTGGCTACTTTCTCTGATGTTGCAAGAGTTAATATTTTCTTAAATATTTGATGGTTTACTTTATATTAATTTCTATTCTATTTAGATAGGGAGATGACTCTAACCAATCATTAAATCTAATTGGAATACTTTGCATTTTGTTCTATCTATTAATATTATACAAATAAATCTTAAAATTATTAAAAAATGGCTAATGTTTACTCTAAATCTAATTATATACTATGCAGATTTTTGCATTATAATATTGAATTATCTAAGATCCGTACTTCACTTTCCGTAAGGTATGAGCGGCTAAACAAAATAAAAAATGAGAATTACTAAGAAACTAAATTTAAAATTACCGAAAAGAAAGTCTCAGATATTTTAAATACTCGAATTAAATCAAAGCATCAGCTATTAACACAATACTTTTATTTGTAACCTTATTATAACTTAAAAAGTGTGTTAAAATAAAATATATTGTGATATTAGTTTACTCGAAATTCAAATTTAATTCGTATAGGTTAGTAAATTATTTAATTTGTTTTATTATTTTCTCAATTTCATAATGCTTAACTTAATTCAATCTAATATATTTAAAACATTTATTAATAATTCTAAATTTCTTTTAAAATATAATTTACTTATCGACTACCAATCTTCTGATTAATTTATTTTCAGAAATATTGATCTATATTGATATGAATTAATTAGTTTAACAATTTAATCTAATTATTTATTACCTTCAATAGATTGAAAGGCTCAGTCATCGCAATGTCTATTTATTATTATTTTAATATATTGTTTATTAATTATTTAACATTAAGAAATTAGGTTACATTCCATAAATTAATATTCATAGATTAGAAACTCTTCATTTTCATAAATTAGATTTGCATTTACAACATCAACTTAGACTTTATTTTCTCTCATAAATATTTTTAAGATTATTTTACTATTATTTTTGTTTGCATTTATTGCACTTAAAATGAGAGAAGAGAAATCATTGTCTAAGTATTAATATCTATCATATTCTCTTTTTTCCTATTATAATCGCTATAAAATTTAATGTATGCTTAAAGATAAAATTGAAAAAGGCTTTTTTATTTTGCTTATTATTTATTAGTTCATTTTCATTTTTATTTTACTTGGCTATTGATTTATTTAATTAATCTTATTTTTATTAATTTCAATTATTAATTTTGTATTCTAAAAATTATTTTTTCATTCTACTGAAATAAAACTAAATCTATACTAAACAATTTTAATCTTAAAATAAAAATTAATATTGTTTATTTAATCTAATAAATGTTAAAATCAAGAATTTTAAAATAAATTTGGGAGGACAGTAAAAATTGCAAATTTGTATCAAATGCTAAAATCATAAAAATTTAATATTTTGAAAGATCAGCAATTTTCTTTTTAATTAAATTTTACCTCCTATTGTATTTTTTGCTGAACAGGAGTTTAATCTGAAGTAAAATTCATACATTAAGTAAATATGTTATTTAAAAGTATTAGCTATAGCAGAAAATAATCAAACAAGTGCAAAAGATTATAAAATAAGAACTGAAAAGTTTATCTATGTAAAGAGAAGATTATGTAGAGGATAATTTACTTAAAACCTTATCTGATTATTCAAATTATAATAACAAATTTTAGAATATTTTTAAATATCTGTTTTGAATCCTATGGAGTTTCTAAATAAAAAAATATTAAAGCATAACTTTTTTCATTTCTAAAAGCTGAAAATATTGATGTAAAAACTATAAAAAATAGTTTTTAAAGTCTAAAAGAGAGTATAGAGATTGTTCAAGATCTTAAAATTAAAAATAAATCTATGATTATATCTAAAAGTCTATGAGAAAGCAAAACTTAAACATGCTTGCTTGAAATAAAATATAGAGAAATTAATATTAAAAGATTGAAAAAGTTAACAATAGAATTATAGATATAAATTTCATACAATTATATTCTGAATTTGAAAAAATAGAAGAAGTGTTAGGTTCTCAATAAAAAAGTAAGAATGTCGAAGACAGATTTCTTATTTACTCAAATTAACTATTAGATGAATTAAAAAATAATAAAGAGGTAAAAAAACAAATAGAAACAGATTAATAAATTTCATAACTTTCTGAATTACTTAAGGTGAAGTTATATAAAATACCTAATTTTATCTTAGATAAATACTAAATATGGCACACAAAAAACAGTTTATAGTAAAATTGAAAAATATAATCTTTATTTATTTATTTAAAATAAGAATAATCATATTAAGTTTTTAAATTTATAAGTCATATTTACTTTTTAATCAGTATTTTTATCATTTATTTAATTATGTTTATTTTATACCAACAACACTCCCAAAAATATAAGAAATAAAGTATCTCAATATTTACATTTATAGATTCTATAATAAATTTAAGATAAATTTAATGAGTAGATTATTTAATTAATCAATTCAAACAAAATAGAAAAATTAATCAATACAAATAAATAAATTAGTAAAATTAATCAATTCAAAAAAAATTAGAAAAATTTTGAAATTGTTATTAGCAAAGATTATCCTGAAAAGTGAAATGAGAGGAGAAGGGAAAACATATTTTAGATTATTAAAACATTATCAAAGATATTAAATAAAACAACATTACGATTAATTCTTCAAGAATATTAATTTATATATTCAAATATTTTTTCTATATTTCGTTCATATAAATTATTATAGAGGTTTATAGTTCTATCATGCAATTCTTAAGCGTTACTTATTTTTTTCCCAATATTGATATATTACTAATCCTAGATTTTATCTCTCATTAAAGTTAAATTCTTATATAGAGAATCATTTGATTAATGATTCTTCCATGAATTAACTTAACTGCTAGATAAATCAAATTTGAGATTACTTTAGTTCAAAATAAGATAATACTTTCCTTTTTTTGCTTATCTAGCTGTCCTGCCCATTATTTAGATTTCTTCTGTTTTATCTTTAGACAGGAAAGTCTATATTACAATGACACCACCATTTTTCTCTACATCTGGATCTAAGCAAACAAAATCAGTTCCTCTCCCAAATTCTCTCACACATAAAGCTATATTTTATGATATTATTGACTTCCTCACATAATGTTCTATATCTGATTATCCTAAATCTTCTGTTATTAATATATAATTATCAGCACACATACAAAGCTTTTAGCTATCGAGATAAGATGTTATTTCTTATTTGTTCTTGAAAAAATTAATACACTTTATTTACTTTTAATAGCCTCATCTGAAACAGATTAAATTTAAATATATTAGTTATCTTAATCGCATTCAACTTTAACCATATCTATTTCTTTAAAATCTCTGTTGGACTGACCAAACATTGATGGAGCAAAAATTTCTTTTTTGAATTAATATTTTTATAAGACTTATTTCATTGCAGGATTTAATGATTTTAATGTTCCTGAAACTCCTAAGATAGAAAAATATTTTGAGTTAGGGATTAATGCATAGGATAAATGGCCGCAATTTAGCTGAATCCTAATTATTATTTAAATAAGAATCCAATATTAATTTTTATTCATTCTTATAGAAGTAAGCAAACATAGCATGGTATCCATAAAAAGTAGTAAATGAATGAGAGGAATCAAGTAACTTATACCCAATTTAATTATCTTAGACTGTGTTTTTAACATCTTTAACATCTTAAGTAAGATATTCAATTTACTTATTAAAGTATGGTATAAGTTTAGGATATTTATTTTAAAGATTTAAATAAGGTTAATAGTTGTCGATAAAATTTTTAATCTATTCAGAGGTATTATTTCTCTTTTCCCAAATTTTTCTTATAATTTCTTCAACTTCAGGGGTAAAAAGCTTGTTACTGGATTATAAGTTTATCGTTAGAAATTAATATCAAAGAAAATATCATAGCGAGGTTTAAAGAAAGAATTTTTTTTTTAGCCCTTGTTTAATTATGACCTTATACTTTTTGTTAAAGTCCAATAAGCACAAATATGAGCTAGAATTAATGGAATCTTTAATATTAGATCATTACCCCATTACTTTAAATTTAAATTGAATTACTTTATTTCCTATTAAACATTTTGAGCAATATCTTTATATTATGTTTGCTTAATTTGATAACTTTGCAATAAATTATCATAACATCTTTTGTATTATAATAAATGTTATCTCAAGTTTTTCTCTTGACTTTAATCAAAATTCTTTTCCTTTTAACCATCTTCAGACAATTAAAAATTTTAAAATATATAATCCAAACTGTGTCTTCCAATTAAATCATTGAATTAAGTATTCTTTAATGATTCAAACAGTGTCTATTAATCTACTATGTTTGCTCCATGCACATTTTTTTATAAAATATTCCCTAAATTTAGTAATACATCATCTCCTTCACTTTATTGTAATTATAAAAGAGTTTAATGTATCTTTTAGTGCACAATTTGAGAAAAATGTTTAACATTTACACTTATATTTTTTATTTCAATTAGAATTAGTGCTAAATCGCTTAAATCATCACTTTTTTTATAGACTTAAATATAATTTTTAATTTATTCATCTATTTTTTTAGTAATTTCCATTTTTACTATATTTATTTAAGATTCATTTTAATATGGAAGTCCATGTATATCATTTAGAGTTTCTTCTGCTAAGTATATTTTATTAATTAAATTATTTATTTCATCATCATAGACAATAGAGGCTTAAATGAATTTCTAGGCACTTTTGGTTATTTTATAAATCTCTACTTCAACTATTTTTATGATATTACCTAAATCAAGTAATTCAAATCCAAAAAATTAAGTTAGATATTTATTTTCTTTTGTTTAAAGTATCATTTATTTTATTGCTTTAAAATCTTCTTTTTTCCATGCATTTAATATATCAATTTTATTGATTTTATGTTATTCAATAATCTTTTATGTTAGTTCTTCAAATGTCAAAGCCAACTACCCTACCTCTATAAATTTTAATCTAGCTTTCAATTTTTCGAAAATTTATTCAAAAATTTAAGATTTGGTGAAAATGAATGAAATATCAACTTTAATAGACCATTTCAGTGATTTTGGTAAAAAACTCTGTCAAAAATAATAATAAAGAATTCAAAATTAGAGAATAGTCACAGATTAATTTTAATTACAAACTATATGGAGATGGTTATTATTTTTTATAAAATTCTGAAGTCTGATATTGATGCTTCCATTATTAATTAAATATCTTTTACATATATAATATTTCAAATATTATTTAAAAAAATTATTAAAGAAAATTTATATTATCTTCAAAGTAAAAAGTAGAAGCATTTTTGAAATGATCTATTATAATAAAATATATAATTTTTTAAATTTAATCAATTTTAAATTTCCATCTAGTTTTTTAAAGAGGTTCTAAAATACAATTGAGATTTTATTTACCAACAAAAAAATAAGATATTCTAAAAATAATGTAGTAATAATGATAGCTATCAGAATTACTAGTGGTTATATGAATGATGATGACAAATATTGTAAATAAATAACAAATTTTTACTTTCAATTTTTTTCTTCATTCCCTATTGAATTTAATTATTAGAAATAAGAGGAAAGAAAAAATTAATTATTGTGAGAAAAGTGAGTTCTAATAGATTTGTGGCAAACAAACAAATTTAGATTAAAATGAGTTATAAATCTATAATTAATAAAAATTAATAATAAGAGAGGACTTTATCCATTAAAATATAAAGAAAAGCAAGTGAAAATATTTTTCTAAAAAAATTATGATAGTAACTCACCACTTTGTTCCTTTTAAAATGTAATTGATTATTTAAAAAGTGACTTAAAATTTACCATTTTATGATATTAAATTTAAAAGAAAGCATAAATGAGTAGATATTACTAAATTACAAGCCAATAAATGAATAAATAAAAATAAATATCACTCTATAAGCTTTCGGGTTTTACAGAAATAAAAAAGATAACTTAATATCTATTTTTAGGAGAATAGAAGAAAGTAACTCAAAAATACTATCCTTATCTCTATTAAATAATTCTTTGAATCAGCAACAAAAGTTTTAATCCACATTAATGGAAGAATAATTCTATGTAGTAAATAGGAATCTAAAAAATAATGATTACACAAATAAAAAAGAATTAAATATATCAAAAGAATTAAAAGTAGAAGTTAATATTATTTAATCCATAGATTAATTAAAGCCAACTAATATCTCTAATAGGTTTTTTAATTTTGTTCAAACTATATTAGTATAAATTTATATTCGTATTTAGTAAAATTTTTATTTAATAAAACTAATATTTATTTGCAAGAAATTTAAATTTATTTCTATTTATTAATAGAAGATAATTTTATATAAAATTAAGATCTTATTATTGTTTATTCGTTTATTTAGATAAGATTTTTAATGTATTATATACAAATTATCAATATAAATTTTAAATTTAAAAAAATAGAAATTGATAAATAATATAATGCTTTATAATGAAGTTTATTCATCTATTAACGTTTCAATTAATAGGAGAATAACCAAAATTATCTTCAAATTTTTATCATATCATCAATATTTATCTTCACATATTCATACATCTTCATCATTTTATTATTTTATTTAATATACTGTAAACTCTCTAATTTAAGGTCCCCCCCATTTCTGAGATAAATTTTCCAAAAAGGGGATCAAAATGGTCCTTAAATTAGAGGGGATCTTAAATTAGGAGGGGGTCTTAAATTAGAGAGTATACAGTAATGTCTTGTTAAATTAATAGAAATAAAAAAATTAAAATAATCAAATCAAAATTATAAAATAGAATTACTAATTTTTTAGAAACTAAAAAAGAATAGAAATGATTAGATTTCCTCATTAATATTCTCTTACACATATAAAGTAAAGGGAAGTATATATATATTTCACAATTAAGTTTAGATACTAGAAGTTTAATAAAAATTTTTAATAGTTGCATTCATTTATTAAATAGAGAAATTACTTTACTTTTTCCCAGTCTACTATTCATAAAATATCCTTAATATTTCTAAATCCTAGTTTTATTATTTCTGATAAAATATTATTGGCTAACATTTTATATAAATAAATTAATAATTTTACTTGATTTCCTTTTTTCTAATTTTGTTTCTAATAAATAGTGACCAACTCTCTCAGTTTAATCCAGTTAAATCTTGCTAATTGGATTGTTTGCTTATTCTTTAAAAAGTTTCCAAAAGTTTAAATTTTATCAACTGCTTATTTAGAAATAAAATTGAGAGAAACTTTGATCAGAAATTGGATATTGATTATAGCTGCTGTAATTACACAAATTGTCAATACATATATGTTTTTATTTTTTATAGAATCACTAATGAATATCATCAAGGTTATTGTAAAAATAGATACATCCATTTGATTTATTGTCAATTTCTCCATCTTAGAGCTTTAAAAAGGGTTGTCTTTTAATGTATTAAAAATAAACATTATAATTACTTGGAAATGAAATAAAATAAAATTACCTAAAATATTAATAACTTTCTTCAAAAGTGATACTGATAAAAACAAACATATCTTAATAGTTGAACTAGATAGCTGCATATTAAATATTATGATGACTAGGAAAATTTAAATTTATCTTAATAGATCCCAATAATGTGCTTTTTATTCGACATATCCATGAGTATAGTGATTAAAAGAGTAAATGCCAAATAAATTTCTTTTCTTTTTGATAAGAATAATTTTTCCAAAAGGAATAATAAAAGCCCAAAAAATCAATAAAGGTAAGAAAACATAGGAAGCCCATTTTCTATGGTAGCTATCACATTTTAATTAACTTGAGTAGTTTACATAGGAATAACCATCGATTTCACTACAAAATATCTAAATGTTTTAAAAGAAACTATGATATTAAAAATAGAAGAACAATAAATTTACATTTCCGCAGAGAAGATGAACGACCCCAGGAGAATAGATATAATAGGTTAAGCTAAAAATAAAAGTGAAGAAAGAAATCTTTTATTTTTAAGTAAATCTAAATATCTATTTATTTATTTTAAATTTACTTTTAATAAAAATGATTAAAATTGAAACAGCAGCTATCAAAAGTGTAAAAATAAAATAATATATCTATGAAATGATTATTTTAGCATAAGAAGTAGTAAAATCTTTGCTTAATATGCATTCAAACGGTCTAAGGAGCAATTCATTAAATCTAGAAATAGATATCAAAGTAAAAGCTAAAGGCCAAGGAATTTACAACTCTAGTTCAGTTAATAAATAGAGTAACTAAAAATAACAAAACAATAACTTGAAGCAAATTAATCTTTTGCTCACTATTGTTTGACCTATTCTCTTTAGATGATTCTTACATTTTAATGCTAATTCATCAATTTCATACTAGTATAAATAAGTGATAAACGAAAGATTTTCCCAATTCTATAGGATTACTAAAGTTAAAATCAAAATTACTAAAATCTAATTTACTCCTCCTAAAATAGCAGATTGAGCGATATTATTATTAGAACAGCTAATATTTTTTAAAATAAATAAATTAATATTTTAATTAATTAAAGGGGTTTGAGAGTATTTGTTAGCCTATCATCACCCCTTAATAATCTAAATAAATAAAAAGAATAATATACCTTTAGCAACCAAATTGTTTTTCCCTCATAAATCGTTCGCCCCAATACTTTCCTTAATAATCACAGTCACTACAAAATGTCCCAACATTACCTTTAAATTGTTTAAATTAGATACTTTAATTAGATAAATATTTCATATTAATTTAAGAAAATAAAATACCAAATTGACAATAATATATTTCCCAACTTTAGGATCTATTTTCATTTAAAGATGTAAGAGGTCTGTTAATATCTCCTATACAATTATCAGGCCAATAACTACAATGTTGGATATTATCAGTTAGATTATTTCTTCTATAGTAGCCATCTGGTACTCGAATGAAATTTTATTAACAATTAAAACTCGTAGATTGGCAAATCTTACATGCTTACTATCCAGCTTTAATGCTATAAGTTTTTTCTAAACAATTTACACACGAATCATATTTTTTATTGATTATAGCAATTCTTGTTCCTATTGGGCATTCATCAACTATCTAAAAGTAAACTTCAAATTTTATATTCTTTTTGACTTCAACAATATTCCCATTAACATAAATGGGTTTTTTGACTTTATCACAAATGAAAACTACTTTTGATTTTTACTTGAATTATCCATAGATTTCGAGAAGTTTAAAATCAAAATAGCCATTATTTAATTTTATTTTATTATTCTTCAAAATTAAATTTTTCTAACTGTCTACTACCACTAATATTTCGAGATAAATATCTTCTTCTTCAGAAAAATTCTAATATACTTATTCCTTATCATTCATTAGATAGACATTTAATTAATGCTATTTATTAAGCAAAAATATAATTTTAATAGCTCAAAAATAATTTAAAAGTTAAAAACAATTATTAATTTCTTACTTAAATTTTTCCTGAGTAAAAGTAGATAGTATCATTTTCTTTTATATTGACATCATCAAAGTAAACCTAATAGAATGTAGGGTAACCAACAATATTATAGCCAAATTAACTGGCTTTATTATCTAAGACGTAACTGTTAGTTAATTGAGGTAAATTATCTAAAGAGGAATATCCTCCTCCATTATTTTTAGCAGTATTATTAACTATGTATGAGTTTATTAGGTTAATGTTGCTTATTTCATAGAAGATCTGGAGTTGCGGATCTTCAATTTCTTTTGTACTAAATTTGTTATAAATACCTCCACCTGATTTATAAGCTTCGTTTGATGAGAATATTGTGTTTTATATGATTGCTTAAATGTTATCTAAAAATAAACCTCCTCCATCCTTTAAAGATTTATTCTTTATAAATTCATTGTTTAGCATTTGAACAGTCTTTATTAACTTTTCTTTTTATTGAAGAGTTCTGCTTTTATTACTGATAGCTGAGGTTTTTAATTTTGATGATTGAATGTATAATCCTCCTCCATTTTTAGATACATTATTTTTGAATATTGAATTCGAAATAAATCCTTCCTTCTATAAGACTAAATACACATTTCCAGTGTCACAATTGTTGCATTATAAATTTTCTGTAAATAATTAATTTATTTCAGCAGTCTTTGAAGTAATTTTTACTAAGTAATTATTTCCTTCTAATGATTTTATTTGGTTCATTTTTACTTTATGAACATATACATAGGTTCCTGAGATATCCATGAAATAATCCGTTGTCGTAGACTCGTAATATTCTGAAAATAAATCCTCAAACACATTTGATTAAATAATAGAAAAAATTGGCGGTAAATACATTTCCTCCAAATTGCTATTGAACTGTGGAAATAGCTGTTAAAAGAGGAGATATTTTATAGTTACTTTCTCAGCTTAAATGATTTAAATATAATGATTCTATGTACCCTAATCAGAGAATAGTAGTTTCTTATATTAAAACATTTTTTGTATCATATCCTGCATACCCTCAATCTAATTAGTAATTTAACATCTATCTATAATCACATTCAATTACTTACCTTTAAAACTATCCACTTATAAAATAATAGACTATATAACTGAAAAGTTATTCTCAAAGTTAACATCTTGGAATTTTATAAACTGCTTAATCTTATTTTTTTCAATGTAAACTATAGCTGCTTACAAAGCAAAGTTATTATAGAAACTTGTGTTTTCAATTACTAAATCTAAAAAATTAGCATTTCTTGTACTAATATAAATTGCTCCTCCCATGCTACCAATATTATCAATATATGCTTGATTCTCTCTAAACTCGCAATTTCTGATTATTAATTCTCCAAATTTGTTTCCATTAAAATAGATGGCTCCACCATTAATAGCTTTCTACCCAACAAATGAAGATTCCTAGATAGTTAAAGAATCTGACTTACAGTATAAAAATCCTCCTTTTAGATTATAATTAGGATTTTGATATTTCATTGTGAGAAATTAAGCCTTTCCTATATCTACTTAATTAGCCTCTAAATAAAAACCAGGCATACTTAAAGCAGAATAGTTATCAGTAAGTACTATTCTCTGTACTTTTATAGTTCCCCTTTCATTTTTAATATTTATACAAGGAGTGGTCTACAAATAATAAACCTATTATTTTTAAAAAATATAATTTAAATTAAAAAAGTGAATAAATCAATAAATTTTACAGTAGAAGCAATTTTTGTTTCCAAAGTATTATCAGTCATTAATAAATCTGTCAGAGATATTTTAGTATTAACACTGTTGTTTATTATTAAAATACCAACATTATTCACTAAGGAGCTTGCTGTGAAAGTATTATTTATTCCTGTGAAATCTTTGATAGATATTTCTAATATAGAATCTTAAGAATTGATAATTTTATTGATTACGCTAAAGATAGTTGCAATAGAAAGTACTTTAGTAACATTTATTTTTATAAAAACTATTCTTGATTAGATATTACTCAGTTTAAACAAATCAATCTGTAATACTTAAGTAGATTTAACTGAGCCATCAATGATAGAAACATATTGAATGCTATTTATATTGAAAACTTAAGAACAATAGGCATTATTAATTTCGAATTTAGTAAAAGAAAATGATATGGCAGAATAAATCTATATTAATTTTTAATTGCTTGAGCAGTCATAGATGTTATCTAATCCTACGTTGAACAAAGATATAAGGATTTAGTCAGAGGGCTCATCTAACTTCTCTTATAGCTTATAAAATATTCCTCCTTAAGTTTGAAAGATATTTTTTTGGATATGAATGTCTCTGAAGATAGAGTTGATTGAATTAGAGTAGACTTTATTGGGTTCTTTATAGTGCTCAAATATACAGTAGTTTGTAAATGTGTTATTATACACTTTCATCATTGACAATTCAATAATATTTTGCTAAAATAAAGACTAATCAGATTAGCTGATAAATAAATTGCTGATTAAACTTAGATTATTAATCTTATTCACTTTTAGATAATTGAAAGAAAATAGATGGCTATTATCTTAAACCAAGCAATTCTAAATGGTAATTTGATTCCATGAAATGAAAGTAGATTAATCAATCAAATTTGATTAAATATTCAACAATTTAGATCTTTTATTAAAATCACTGTCGATTATATTAACTTAATCAAATTCTATATAAAGATTCCCCGACAATAGATTTATTAGCTATCCTTGATTTATTGATATCTATTAAATAATTAAATTAAAAAAAGAATAAATAAAAAATAAAATTAAAACATTCTTTCTTTAGGTTATTTTTGAAATATTCATTCTAATTATCTTTCATTAAAAATAAGATAAATTTAAGGATCCTAATTTTCTTAAAGACTAACCAATCTTCTAAAAATTTTTTAATAAATTCATTTCATTTCCTAGTGATAAAGTATCATATTTATGTTAATGTTTTTATTTTTAAAAGAATGGATTCTTACTTTAGTTAATTAAGTTTTCTTTGCAATAAAAAAGAATCGATTGCTTTAGAAGTTGTCTTTAAAGGTAAGGCTAAATATACTTGATTTTTCTATTTAAAATCCTTCTATCTTAACATTATCAAGCGATAAAGATTCCTTTAGATTAATAATTTCAAAGATCAAGTTGTTGACACTAGGAAAAGCATTTAAAATCTTAATATTTGTTAATGTAACACTTTTCATTATAGCACTTTAAATAATAAACCCTAATTTGTCAACATTAGTGTTAGATATCTAAGTAATGAGTGAAAGGTTATCAAAATTAACATGTGTGAATCCTTAAATTTCAATTGGTAATTTCGAAAATAATTGAATAGGCTAGTTTCCATTTTTACTTTTTATCGTTAAAGATAATCTTTCAAGAGTGGCTATATTTTTCAATAATGTAGTTTTAATAAGTATCTTTTAAAATAACTTGCATGATCCTGAGCTATTTTCCAGTAAAATTATAGTTAAATCTATATTTTCAACAGCCATTTCATTATAAAAAACTATAATTTTTTAAGTGTCTACTTAACTAATTATGATTTTATTAAAATCAATCACATTAGATCTTTATAAATTTAAGGGGAATTATAAAGTTCCATCACCTATATTATCTTCTCCACTACCACAATAAGCATAGATTTCTCTTTTGAAAGATTAATAAGTGCATCCTTAGTCTTCCAATTTACATAATAGGCACTTTTACCTATAACTATCATATCTCCATTGATAACTATTCTATAAATTCTTCGGGATGATTTCAGGTATTGGTAAACTATCTTTGCATTTTTTACACTTTGCTTTATAAATGTTAAAAGGATTTATGCCAGTATCTTCTCCTTTTTCACATATTTCACACCTTAATATTTAAAAATAATCTTAATGTTAAAGAGATTAATTTATTTTAAAAGGATTACGGATAAGGACAAACATGGCAAGCTGTGTGCTAAGAATTAAAATTGACCATTTCTTTAATATTTATGAAATTATTTTCTAAATAGAAAGCAGAGACGTAGCCAATGATGGTCTATAATTAGGTAATTAAATATTTTAAATTACATTCTTTGCATTTAAAATAATTTTAGTAGGCTTAACAATTAGAGCAGGTCTTATCACAATCTTTCTTTATGCATAAAGAAATTTTTGAATTTAGATAATATTAAGATATTCCTCCTTGACTTATTTCGCAAGAAGTGCAGACAAATTTAAATATATTCTTTTCAACATAGTAAAACCTAAGCTTAAAAGAGTACAAAGGTTAGTTATATGTTAATTAATCTGTTAGATTAATAACTCCATCACCTGTTTTAATAAAAGTAAAATTATAAAATGTAAATCATCTTTATTTACTTTAGTAGCAATCATTGCACCCAATAGGGCATTTCATACAACCCTATAAAGTTACTTTATAACCTTACTAACATTCCGTGCACTAATAAATTTAAAACTTGTCAATATAGTCATAATAAGTGTAGCATTTTAAACAATATTTTATCTTTTTTTTTAATAAAATAAAATTTATTAGAGGTAAAATGTTAAAATAATAGATTATTTTAATATCAAGTTCTAAACAAAATTTTGAGTTATTAATAGTATTCTGAAAACAAATATATCTAACATATCAAACTTATATATTTGGAGGGGTTTTAAAATATTGTATAACCTCCTCTATCCTCAATGATTTAAATCTTTAATAATTATTTTACATTTTCGAAGCATTTTTATGTAAGAGAGCATTAGTTTACTTAAGTGTTAGAAGAATTGCTAATAATATATAAACCAGAAAAGCATGTAAAGCAATAAGAAACCGTATTTAAACTAGAAAATAAAAGATTTTAGCATGCTTCTAGCTTTATTTAATCATTATTAAGTTATATACTATTAGAAATACAATTTTCTCTTTCGTCATAATCCTCGATATCTTCACAAACTACTTTATTTCTTCTGCAATCTAATCTCTAATAGTTATAGTAATTTGGATTACATTAATAGCATTAAGTTTTTATTTAATTTCCTTCTCTCCATGCTCCTTGTGACAAAACATATTGTTTTCCTACCACTTCATTATATTCCAGCAAACAATTGTTAATTATCTTTCTTTAACATGTTTCATCTTTTTAATTAAATTCTCATTAGCATTTTACTTTATTGAAGGATATTATTTACCATTGTAAGGGATATAATCATCTTTGCATTCTATACATTTCAATTTAAGTGGTTAGAAAGCTTCAGTTTTAGCTTTGTTAAAATCTTAAGATTCAGTGTAATTAAAGTTCGGAAATCCTTTTTTCAAATATTTATAATAGAAAATTGTATATTATCTAAAATAATTTACCTGTATAACAAGATTTGCAGTTATCGCCACATTTCAAACACTTTTCATAGAATTATGATACTGTATATCCTTACTCACATTAAATGCACTTAATTCCATATTCACTCATAGTAAGATCTTTTATAAAACTTCTATCCTTAAAAGAGTCTATCAACTCACTCCAAATAATATTTTATCCATTAAAAAACCCTCCAAATAAACAATTTAGACACTTATCAGGACATTTAATGCATTCGTATTTATAATCTAAAATATAACCTTTTTTACATCTTAAGCACTGGCTCTTTCCTGTATCTTAATTTTAAATGCAAGAAGTGCAACTAGATTCACCTGATATTATATTAATAATTTTGAAGTGTTAAATTACGAAATGAGATTGTTTTACATGTAGATATCTATTCAAAATATAGTTTATTTGAGGAAAAAATATTTTTTTAAGAGAACTAGTGGACGAGATCTTTCAATTATATAACCTCAAAGCTAATTTAATACTGAGTAGAATTTCTTTCAATCTAAATGAATTAATCGCAGCTAATCAAAAAATTATCATTAAATATAATCCTTTATTCCAAAAAGTCATATTATCTAACCTAATCAAAGGAAATAGGAAAATTGTGTGTGTAAGGATTTGGTTTTACTCTAGGTTTTTTAAATAATTAATAATCAATTACATTAAGAATTATTTTTATTAAATTTATTTTATACTTTTGACCATTATAAATTCCATCTAGAGTGCACTAAAAGTATAAATTATTATTCTAGTAGAATGTTTATTATTCTAAAGCCAGCTCAACTTAAATCTATTAATAATTGTCTATTGTTACGCATCTTACAATCTGAGGGTTGACTTCAAAAAGAAAATAATTGTAATCACATCGAGTACATATGCTTTAATTGATACAAGAAAAGCAGCTTAGATTTTATTATTTTAAATATTTATTAAATGGGTTATATTGAATATTGAAATATTTACTTTTGAGGGCATTTTATATTATCTCTAAATCCTACATCTAATTTTATGTAGGTAATTTAAAGCTTATCTAAGAATGGTAATAGTTTTGTTTCTACAATTTCTTATCTAGGTGTATTATAGCATATTCCATTTCCAGGCTAGATATAATTAATAGGACATGAAGAACATTTATTGGTTGATAGATTAGTGCATTTACCCTCAGTGTCAGTACATTGAATTTAATAACCACCTTTATCCAATTCTTTATATAAATACTCATTCATATTTGAAACCTAACATGGGAGATCATTTCTTATTTAAATAATACATTCATTCTATTTAATTTTGATATCCTTTGTCTTAATACATCTTTCTGTAAAGTTAAAATAATTTATAAGCTTTGCCTTGCAAAAAATTAATCATACATGAATAAGGATCTTTACAAGTCTGCTCAGGACATTTTTGACAATTTGGAGATAAATAAGATAGACAATAACCTTTAATTAATTGAAATTGTGGTTATTTATTAATTAATGAAATATAAATAATTAAGTTTTCTCCTATTAAAGTTATATAATCACTTTGTATTATTTTACTATTTTTACTAATAGAGATTTTCATGGTATTTAATTACAGTTCAAAAAATACCCCACAATTTAACTTTAATAGGATTTTAATAGTTATATATAGTACCTTAATAATCTGAGCAAAAACCAGAGGAGATTGTCAATTATTCACATTTATTCGGAGCCGGAAAAGTGAGGCAGCTTGATTAATGGCAAGTATAGCACTTATTTTAACCATTTAAATTATCTAAGCACTCATAATTTTATCCTTAACACATTGTGGGTTACATTTAAATACATTTTTAGTTAAAAATACAGTATTATCCGACTGCGCATGTTATCTAGAGATAATATAATTTGAAAATAAATACAGTAAGCTAAAGTTAATTAATTAAAAGAAATTACAGCCTTTACATCTTCAATATCTTCAAGCATTATACACTAATCAGGGTTTTCTAAACTTGTTCCTTTTTTATTAATCAAAAGTAAAGTAACCTTTAAGTTCTGTGGTTTAGAAAAAATTAATAATCAGAAAGGAAATTCCTATCTTTATACGAGTATTTTACTCTAATTTTTACACTAAACTTTTTTAAATTTAATAATTGTTGAGATGAGAGATTACCTACAATATTGTTCTGGATATCAATTTTTGTGCAGACATATAAAGGAGAGTTTTTTTTCAACTATCTCAAGCAGAAACTATTCATTTCATTACATTAAATTAAGTATCAATATAAATATATTAAATTACCCTTTCATGCATTCTATAGCAGAATTCTTCTGGTCATTTTCTTTTATGCATTTATGAGATATGTCTTTTCCTACATAAACACTATTATATGCTCTACAGCCATTATTAATAATACAAAAATTTATAGCACATTTACTAGCAATCACCTCCTCTCTCAATAAGCAAAATCCTTCTTTATTTGAACCCACTCTATTCAATTTAGAAAGAGAAGAAGGTTCTTTATTTAACCAATAACATTTTTAATTAAATAGGCAAAGATCTCCCTTAAAATAGCATTCCATTGCAGAAACAGGATTTTATACATTAAATTGGCTATTCAAATCAAGGATACACTATTAATTGATATTTTTTGCAGGAAATATTTCCTTACTTAATTAAGAACATTAACCATCATAAATACAATATCCTGTCATACATTGTTCTAGAGGGTAATTAATATTACCAGTTTAATCCATACATAAATGAGTGAAATATTATCTCCCTCTCATTTGACTTTCATCTTTTAAAAGAACGCATTTATTTTATTCATTTAAGCAATAGTTATAAGCACAATTTATTGAAGGATTTGAAGTGGTTTACTGGTTGAAAGATAAACATTTATGACTATCTGCTTATTTTGCTATTCTTGATGGAATATACTAATCCATTATCTAGCAATAGCTAATAGAATTAATGGTAGCTAAGCAATAGTCAAAATTGCAGCTTTTTCAATAATAAAAATAAACTTAAATATCATAAAAAATAACCAATAGATAAATAGAAAGATATTTATCAATTTTTTTTTTGAAGAAAACTTAAACAATTCCTAATTATTGTAAAGAATACCATACTAAATCGCATTCTGAGAATACTGATTATAAATGCAATTCTAATAGATATCATATCCCACAATAGAAGGATTTCCATAAACTGAAGTACATTTCTATTTAGCATTAATTTAATATATACAAAGACCTGGCTTACAATATATAATTTTTTCATTATCTTATGTTAGTTAATCTTAAAAAATGCACCAGTTACTGGCAACTTTTCCCTTAAATTATATAAATAAAAAAGAATAGTTTTATTTATAAGTTATAATAAACTAAAATATTTCTTTTATTTAAGAAAGTTAAAATTCATTTTTTAATTACCTAAATTTCAGTAAAAGAGTTCATGTTCATGCAACTATTTTTTCCTTAAAATACCGCTATACAAACATTCTTAAACCATTCAAAGCATTAAATAGAACCTAAGTTTTCATAACTGTTTGTTATGCAAGTATTGTCTTAATAAATTCCAATAACTTAGCTTTATTCATTTGTAGGAAGACATATACCATCTTTTAAGCAATAACCAGGTCTGCATCTTACACATCTTCCATATTAATTATCTGAACAATCCCCATTTGAATCTGAGCAAATATATACATCATCTAACATTTAATAATAGTATTTACCATAAAAACCTAACTTTGGAGCTAAACATTAGGGTCTTTAAGAGACTACGTTTTGAGATCCTTAACTAAAAACACTCCCTATAAAAATTTGTAAATTTTGAAATATACAATCTAGTTTAATCCAAACAATATTACCATCAATTGAATCTAAATAATAATAGCATTTAAATTTAGCATAGTACCCAAAAGGATAAGTAGCATTACGTATAGTATTTGGTAATAGGTAAATAAGAGCTAAATTTTGATTACTATCAAACAATTCTTTTACACTATTATAATCAAATTATTTATAAAATTATTCAGTATTTTTTTCACACTCTAAACATTTTATTTGAGTGATTAATTCTAAAATAAAAAAGATTATAAAAGCTTTTATCATCTCTATTAATTCAATCTTTTATATTTTTCAATTAATAATTAATTTTCTTTTTTTGCTTCTTATTTAAATGAATTTTTTAAGAAATTAATTATTACTTATTTCTTACTTAATTAGTTTTTACTATTTTTTTAAAGAGTCTTGATTCTGTAATCTTTTCTTATTTTAGCTAAGAAAATTATCTCATTCTTTATTATCCTTACAAAATTTTAATTTCATGTAATTTAAATCTATATTATTCAACACACTAAGTGTAAAAATAAGATTATATATTTCATTGATCCTTAATATTTAAATTACAGTAGTTTTTTATTAATAATTTATAATCTAAAATAAATGAAGTAAAATTCTTTGAAATACCTCATTATTTTGATTTCTATTCAAATTTATAACCTATCATTTAAAAAACATAATACAAGATATCAAAAATAAATTTATTTTGTTTACAAAAAACAATTATTTTTCTAATTTAAATTAATTCCCCTTTCCCTTTATATTTATTTTACAAAAATTAAAATATCTACATTATTTAGTTAAAAATTTTAAAGATTATTAAACATTTGAGATTTTAATGTTATTTATCAATAACTTTAGATTACTCTACAAAATATTTATCTTAAGAATAGGAATTAATCTTTAATTACTCAGTTGTAAGAAGAACAAGAAAAAAAAGATTTATCCTTTATGCTTGATCCCTAAACTTGAATTTTTTAGAATTTTTTTCTTCTAATACTTGAAAATGACAACTTAAATATTAATAATTTAATAAAATAGTAAATAAATTAATTACACTATTAATATAGAATCATAGTTTAATTTGTAGTTATTATTTATTAGGTACAATCAATTCACTTTCTTAATTATTTATAAGAAATTATTTTTGATCATTATATTAAAATTTAATTATGATTATTATTTTCTTTAAAGTCAACAAAGATATCAGATATTTTGTAAGTAATTTCTGTTTGATAAATTTCTTCTCCTTACTCTTCATTATTATTTACTAGTTATTAAATATCCTTTTTTTAGTTGATAAGCTGCATTTTTTCCTTCTTTTTTTAGTAAAATGAATAGATTGGAAGTATTACACTCTCGAAAATAAAGCTTATGAAGAACAATAAGTTAAATAATATTAAAAAAATCGAAGCCATAAATCCTTAGTTTAAGAATGATTCTACATCACTATCATTTAAAACAGTTTATCCTCTAATTTCTAAATTAAATTAATAAAATAAAATCATATAAACCCAAGTTAAAGCTAGAAATACATCTCCAAATGCCTTAATTAATGTTTAAATAATATATTTATAAGGCCTTAAATAGAATGTCATTATTGCTGTAATAAAATTAAACATTGCACATATATAGCAAAGGTATGAAGGATGTTCAATTAAAAAGAAAATAAAGAAAACTATCAGAATTTTCTTTAAATGATTGATGAAATGGTAGTTTTTTACTAGATAATTTATTTTAGCTTTATCTTATAACAATCTTAAAAAGAATAAATCAAAGAGTGATTCATTTTAATTAAAATAAGATGAATCGTTGTAGTTTTAAAAAAACCAAATAGTTGTCATGAAAAATATAGAACCAATAAAAGCTGTAGAATAGATACTCCATCTACTTAACCAATTTAATTCAGAAGCGTTTGTTATCTAAATGCACAATGAAATCACAATCATTAATAGATTTACTTCATTTTCTTAGCTTACTCTCACAATTAAGAAACTTATTACTTTTTAAATTTTAGTTACTCTATCTTATAATCCTGAATATGGCAAATAGTAACACTTTAAAGTTTGAAATATTAATAATATAACTAAAATAACAAGATATTTGTAGAATATTATTTCACAATTCACTAAGAATGAATTACGAAATCCTAATCGATCGAATTACACATTTCCTGTAGATCTAACATAAGGATCTACATTTTAAGAACCTAAGGTAAAGCCTTAAGCATAGTCATTTACTTAATACTCTGGCATATCTTTATAAACAAAAGAACCAAAAAGTGATAAGAAAGTATAGAAATTAATGGGTAAATTAATTTTAATTAATAAAAACATTGCTGTAGGCTGTATTGAGTTCAAAAAATAAAACAGAAACTGTAGATTTCTAATATATTTAATAAGATTTTAATTCTGTGGGGTTAGTTTTTTAAATGCATTTATTACTTCTTATTTTCCATTATCTATTACTATAAGGTAAGGTCCAATTTTAAATTAAAATGTTTTTGATTTATAAATTGGATCAAGAACTACTTAATACTCTTTATTTTTAAATAAGCTGGTTTATTTAAAAAAAACTTAACCATAACTTGTTCTCAAGCTTTTTTTTATTCCTATTTCCAGAATAATCTAATTATCCCTAGGTATTAAGTAAGATTTAATTTCATAGTATTCTTAAGGGACTTCGCTGATTGTTAAACTTATAATGTTTTTAATTTCAGTATTAGAAATAACTTCATTCAAAGAATCAATATTATACTCAAATTCTAAATATATTTTGTATATATTATCTTCAGATTATAAATGATAAATAACATTCATAAAGCTATAGCAAATACTATTATTTTCATCAACAACAACTCTCTCACTTTCTTATTCGCAAAGACATTCACCATTACTAAATTATAAATTGCCTTTACATCCCAAGCAATTTTTATCAGAAGGACCATAGCAAGATGAGCAAACGTCATGACATTCTTTGCATAATTATAAATTAGAATCAAAATAAAAATGAGAATCACACTATGAGCACATATCTTTCTGATTTTTTAAATCCTCGTAATAGCCTTAATCGCAAGAACATGCTGGTGGATTGATTCTATCTCCTTTACATAGAATACAATTATCTTCATTTTCTTCACAAGTTAAACATTTGTTTGAGCATTTAATAGATAAACAATCATTTTGAACAGGATCTGTAATATTATTTAAATGAAATTTTGGGTCGCAGTAACAAGTTGGTGGATTTATTCTACCATTACTGCAAACTGTGCAGTTATCAGGTGATTCTGAACACTCTGCACATTAAACATGACAATCTTTAATTAATTTAATTTAAATTAATATTTTATAGTTCTATTTAGAGATTACCTTTGCATTTAAAATTACTATCTTGATATTAGTTTGGAAATGGGCATTTACAGTTTGGTGCTGTCTATTCTTCTATAGAGCAAGTTAAACAATAATCTTAGCTTCCTATGCAAGTTCTACAAAGTGATGAGCAAGCTGAGTTATAAAAAATAAATAAGAAAATATTTTTATAAGTTTATGAAGATTTGAAGTTTTAAATTTAAATAAATTTAAAAATATTACTTTAGCACTTTAATAAGGTCTAATCAAAATAAGTTCCATCTGGACATAAGCAATTTTTTAATAGATTCATTTAAGGATCTATACATTTCGTACAAGCTTTCAAATTTAAATAGTTTACTTCACTGCAAAATGGTAAAAAAACTTCTGAATCTTAGCATTTTAAAGTGAAAGGGTTATAAAATTTAATAGTTTTTCCATATCCTCTTCCTTAATTGCATTAATTATTAGGTAAAGCTGTATCACCATCTAAAGCATAGCCTAATTTAGGAAGGATACAGGCCATATTAGATCTATTTATATAAAGAAAACAAGGATCATTGATATCATAATCAACATAATAGAATCCACCTTAAAAAAATTAAATGTCGCTGATAGCATATATAGGAGTATATAGAGCATTAATTGGATACCCCAAAGTAAAATATATTTTTTCAAACGTTAAGTATGGAGATAAATCAGAGTAGATTTCAATTTCTTCTAATTTATAGTTTAATATCACAGAGAATTAAACACTTTTCACTGAATCTGTAAATCTTTTGAAGATATCTTTACAACTATTTGAGAGTTTAAAAATAGATAATTTAATTAGTTGCTTGCTTTTTACTTTAAAGAAAATAATTTACATAAAAAATTAGGTTTAAAGTACTAAAATCTAGCATATTGAAGAGTTTAGCATTAAGAAATAACGCAAATTTCTAGTTTAGGATATTAGTCAAAGCTGCTTAAAATTAGCTTAAATGTTATGAGGGTAAGGCCTGGATAAACGACAGAGAAAAAAATGGTATCAATTGAATATATAGTTTAAGGATAGATAACTAATTAAAATGCAAAAGGGATTGAGCTTAGTTCACCTGCATGTACTATAGAGCAAATTTAGGTTGAATCTATTTAAATTCCTGTTAATTTGTTAAATTTTAAGTTTGGAGATTGCAAGCTTATATACTAATTAGGGTTGATATTGTTATATATTATTGTATTTGTAGTAAACTATTCAGTTGAATATTCGCTAAAATTGAAATCAAGGATTTTTATCATATCGACCTCAGATTACATTTATAAAACTTTAGAAAAACTAAGCATACTTATATGACCTATTATTAATAGTATAATTCTTAAAATTAATGATTTAATTTTAACTTTTAATTACCTTCTAAAATCCAATTGTTATCATTGTTAAAATTACCACAAAAAACATTTGTTGCAGGAAAAACTGGAGAGATTTTCCCAATTATTAAAGAAGGATCTGTGAGTACTGTTTTAGGCTTAAAGTTTATTTTTTCACTATAATAGGAGATAGGAGCACTATCATACTTAACAATAAGAGTTGCTTCTTCTAGGTTAGTATAAATACCTACCCAAATATTAGAATTATTTTCAATTGGAGCATAAAACAGTTATTGCACTCCTATTTGCAAGCACAGCGAAACATTTACATATATTTTGTTTATTTCAACGTATGCAACTAAACTAAATATATGATCTCCTTAATCTTCCATATAAATTATTGTGTATACTTACCCATAGGTGAAAGTGGTTAATGTTGACATAAAATTAAAGGAAATAAAAAATGAATCAGAACCATTTCCAATTTAGAATGCTTTATTTTTTATAATTAAATCATTCGCAGAGGATACAGCTGGCGTAGAGCAGTTAATTGTTGGAAATTTAAATTAAAATTAGTCATTTTATCTGTTAACTATTTTCATATAGTTATCAATACACTTTCTCCCATCATCAAATACTCCTTAATTACACTTCCCTAAAATTTAATTTAAGTATTAATATACCTATTAAACTTTATAAAATCTACCGTTATTTCCACGAGGAGCATAGAATTCTTTGCATTAAGTTGCTGAAGAGCATGTTATGCAAAATTCTGGGCAAGGCTAACAGTTAAATCCATTATAGAATTACCCATTAGCACAATCACAAGTATTTTGAAATTATTGTAATTAAAGATAAGGACATGTTTGAGGAGTTACTGCCCATTCACAAGCTTACCAAGATGCTGAAGATGAAGAAAATTAAATATTATCACATGAAGTTTAGCAGGTATAATCCTATCCTTGCTTAATATAATTAACATTAGCAGCACACATTAAACAATCATTACCATTGATAAAATCCATTTGCATAGAACAATTAGTACAAGTTTCATAAAATGTTCCCATATAAGCTTTCATTGTTCTATTTATAGAAAATTAATTTAAATACTAACTAAATTGATTGAACTATTTATTACTTCACTAAGATTTATCTATTCGTTATTAAGGAAGGATTACTTGTGTCTGTTGTAGTATTTATTATAGATAAGTAGACCTTCCCAATTAATTAATAGGAATAGATACCATTAAATATTAATCCGTTATTTAAGTACACTTTTTTTTAAATTTAATCAAAGAACTTTGTAATAATAATTGTAATTCTATACCATACATCTAAGTAAACACGAAAAGGAGTACTTTTAGTTCCTAAAATGTAGTCTCTGAGTTAATAATATGTGCCATCAAAATAAATTTCTATATAATAAGATGTTCTTTATGGAACAATAGAATAAGCAGGATTCCATATGTATAAAAATGGAGGTGAAGCATTAGTTAAATCTCCTTTTATTTAAAAATCTACTTAACAAACAATTCCATTCTTTTCTTCAAAGTTAAATAAGCCAGTTGTAATACTTTAATTTTATAATAATGTTTCATAATTCTGAGTAGTCGAAGTTGTTGTAGATTTTACAATTCCAATATAATTTTTATTCATTTTAGCTGTGTTAAATTAGATGTTAGGGATATTAGATAGAACTGCAAAGTTAACTTATAGTACAAGAGATGCTTCTAAATGCATCTCTTAAGAAGAGGTTTTTGCAACAGGTCCTTATGTAGAATGATTAGCTTTTCCGATAAAAACTGTAACCTAAGATAATGATATAATTTATCAGAAATTGAAATTAAAATTAATAATTACTTAATTAGAAGCAGCGCAAGCTGATGATAAAGGATAATTTGCTGATTAACCATAGAATACTTGAAATTAATTATTATCAAATTGTATAGTATTATTTGGCGAGAGCTCATCTTATTTATATGTATAAGAATTAGAGTATTAGGTATTTACAGTTTAGATTGAGTAGTATATATAGCTTTAAGGAGTAAGTTAGTTATCTTGATCCAGTCTAATACCAACTTTCATAAAAAACCAATTATCCTATAGAAGGATTTTAAATAATCCTCCTGTTAATAAAGTAGATTTTTAGGGAGATGCAAGGATTTTAGAGTATATTGCTCCTTCTAAGGGATTATAAGAAACACAGATAAGATTCTCAGTCGGAGAATTGAGTACTTACATAAGCAAATAATCCTATCCTACTTTTCCATTTAATCTATACCATCCTGCAATAGTTATCTAAGTAAGAAATGAGTATTCATTTACAAGAATTTTTTCTCCTATGGCTAAGTAAGTAGGTGAAAGTCTTTCGCAACTAAATTAGGTCATAGTACTGACTAGTTTTTTTATATTGCAAGCTGAACATTCAATAAGAGGTAATTGATAAGTAATAAATATTGTGATGATAAGATATAAATTGATAATCATACTATTTATTTCAATATACTCTTTCTCTTAAATGTTACAACTATTATATCTGTTTTCCAAAACTTTATTTTTTAAAAAAATTTAGAAAATTAAATTTATCTAATGAATGATAATTATTTGTTGCTTACAATAAATTAAATCCTAGCAAACTCCTTCCAGAAAGGTTACTATTGATAAATTAATTTATATTTACATGAATTAATTAGATATACCATAAAAAATAAAGGTTATTCAATAATAATTGAAAAATCTGTAACATACTTGCAATTTTTATAAAATAGATTTAGGAAATTAAGATTAGCTATTTAAAAATCAATTTTAAGTAATTTTTCTATATTTTGTATATATTTTGTCACATACTTTATTTTTGTTGTACGATTATCTCCTCTATTTATCACATGGCTAAGTGTAGTGATAATAAGCTCAGTTTTAGTTTGCCAGAAGAAAAATATATTTTAATTAAAACTAAAGGATAATTATGGAACAGAGAATTGTTTTAGAAAACTGAAAATTAAAAATTTAGATAAATTTTAAGTTAGAAATTATAAATTAAAGAAATTTGGATTTTGATTGATTTATGAATGTAAATTATTTTTAAATTTTTATAATTAATTTTATTTATTATCTATTCATTTTAAATAGAAGTATTTAATTAAATAATATTTTTTAATTTATAATTATAATATTTTTAGTATTTTATAATCATAAATTTCAGCTAAGCAGAATTTGGAAAGTAATAATATAAAATGAAACTACAGCAAACAAAATAGAAATTTCTAAATTTCTAAATTTTTATTAATTTTTTAAAGGGGTATAGAATATTAGATTAATTTATCTGAAAATAATAAATTTTTGCCTTATTAAAAGTCATTTATTTTAATGAAAGTTTTATTAAATATTTGATAATAAAATATAAACCGCTTAATTAGAAATATTGATTTTTGAATATAGATTAAAATTAATTATGTGAAAAAGGGAAATTTATTTCATGTTAAAAGAAAATTGTAATTTAATATTTCCCATTAAATTAGATAAGTAGAATAAATATAAAAACTTTGGTTCATATTATATTCCTTTTAACATAGATTAAAATCAGTTATTATTATAAATTAGAAAATATAGATAGTTGAAAAAATATAAAGTCAATTGATTTAAAATTAAATTCTTTTTATAATTTTATATTTATAAAATATAATATATATATATATATATATATATAAAAATATCTACTTTTACAAATGATTATAAAATCAATCAGAGATATTAGAAGAGCCTAAGAAGTTTAAAACTTTATTCTCTTCCTTTTAAGCAATAAAACTAGATTTTGACAATACATTAAAACCTACATAATAGGTTTCAAAGAAGGATTAACCAAATGTGATGGATGGGTTTACTTCATCTATCGAAGAAGGTTTAATCAATAATTAGTATTGACCATCAGCAAGCTTCCTAGTGTATTAAGATGGTTTAATAGTAATAGGAAATAAGCTATTATTATCTTATACAAAGGTGATTGTAATAGGTTAGAGTTTTATTATAGAGGACAGCAAAACTTTATGTTTTTAGTCTTCTAAGTGAGTATATTAAATACCTTATTTGCTCAAAATTGAAAGAATATTGCCAAAAGCTTTGTAAGATAACAAATAGAAGAGATCCATTGAAAATTCAACACTGTTTGGACAATCTAACTTTTATCCAAAGAATTTTAAATCTCCTTAAGTAAAGGTATGATAAGCATAATCGATTCCTCTCCTGGATAATTCGACCATCTAAGTACCCTTCTTAATAAAAGATTTGTTAGGAGTTCCAATATTCAGCTCACCAATAAAACCATTTTAATTTTATTTACTATCTAAGCTGATGTATACAGTGCTTTCTTTAATCTCTTTATTTTAGTAAAGTTATAAGAGTGCACTATGCATGCCTTCATATTTACCTTCCCATCCAAAGCAAATTACATTTGATTCATCATAACTTTCAGGAACGGTGTATGTGAGAAAGGCTAGACTATTTCCAAGTTTAAAGAGAGCAATTTCATCATTTCCCCTAGTATAATAGCTTCTGCCAATAGTTTTAGCACCCCTGCAATCATAAGTTGGTTGGCTGATAAAGTTAGAGCAGTAGTTGATAGATGGATAAAGATCAATTTCACATTCCATACCAAGTGTAGAAGGGAAATATAGTTTACCCGATTACTTTAATTTCAAGGGAATAGTTATTTAGGTATAAACACAACCTAAAATAGCCAAGGAAATAAATATTAGGAATGTCGATTACTTCTAAAACATCATTTTTTTATTCTTTATGATTTTAAATTTATATTTATTGTAATTAATATTTACTAAGATATTGTTGTTTTTAAAAACCTAATTTATAAAAATAATCAAATATTAATAAAAGATTATTTTGAATAATCTAATTTAAAGTATTTATTTTTATTGTTATATAATTTATAATATTGTAATTGAGGAAAATCTTAAAATAATGACGTTAGAAGTGAGAATGTGATTTGTTTTCCATAATTTTATTCTTAGAATGAATCATCAATGGAATCTCTTGTTGTATTAAGAACCACACTTGACATCTAATTTGGTAATTAATATATTCTTTTTTATAATACAAATAATAAAAAAATAAAAGAATTTTTGGAGCAATCCTTAGTTCTATTTAACAGATTGTTAATAAGTTATTCTTTTAAACCAGATTAATTAATTAATTGACTATAAAAGTGGAATTTAGAGGATAAGATTATCTATTTAAGGAATGAATCTAATAGGGAATTCTTTAATAAATATTTTTGAAAACTAATGGAAAAACAACAGTATTTTGTACACAGTTTTAAACGCATAAAAATAAAGTAAGTCAGTTGCCCTCTTAATTTTTTTATTATTCTTACTATTTTTAAATATTTTTTGAATTAATTAAAATTCTTATATATAATCTTACCTTGATATCATCAGAATTCGCAATTTAATAATATTACATTACTTTATTAATTAATTAAAAATGTAATCTATTTTCTCTAAGATTTTACTGATGAAATATATTTTTCTTTTTATATTAATTCTAATTGCTTCAATTAAAGCATTATTAAAGTTAAAAGATAAATTTTCTTGATATAATAATTTTATATTGTAGTTTTAAATTAAAATATAAAACCAATAAATTATATTATATATATATTTAATTTTAATCTATTATTGAAAATTATTAATTAATTCAATATATAATTTTTACATTCAAGTTTATCATAGAATAGAGTAAGAATAATGGACATTGATAGTAAAAAATTAATTTCTACTTTATAAAATATCAGAGGTGGGATAATATCAAAAAGGGTTAGATATAAGAATAAAATTTACTCTATAGTATTATAAATTGAAATGTATAGTAGCAACAATAATACCTGTTAGATATTTTAATAATACTAAAATACATTCACTTAATTGAAAGGAAAATGCTTATCACCTTATTTTTAAAGGAATGAATTTTTATAAAGCAACTATAAATTAGATAATAATTATTGAATACTACAGGTAAAATATAAATAAATAATTTTGGAAAAGTTTTTATCAAAAATCTTTGTAAAAATTAATTATATTTATACTGATATATCTAATAATATAGACTATTCCTAATTCATTTATTCAGATGTTAATAATTCTAATTATTTGGATTAAGTTAATTAGAATGATATTCAAATTATTTTATACATATGATCCTTTATATCCTGATAAATCTCCTGGTCATGTAGGCTAATATTTTGGATTGTATTAATTAATTAGAATACTTATCATTTAAAGATTTAGACAATTCATAAGTAGGAGTTTTTTATAATTTTTTAATTATTTTGTAGGGTGGAGGAAATTTGTTCTTCAACTCCATTTTTAAATTATTTATAATAAGATAGAACTATATTTAGTATTTAAATAATAACAGTCTTGAAATTTATAATAATAATTATTACAATTTATTTATCTTTCCAATGAGGTTTATAATTTATTATAAATAATCTAAGTGGCTAGTTTTTAAATAAATGTTAAAGTCTAATTTTAAAATTGTAATAATCTTGATAATTCAGTCAATTTTTGTGTAAATATATAGTTACCTATCTATTTTTAACAAAGAAAAAAAAATTAATTAGTATTATAATAGTATATTTTATTAGGTGAAAAGATATATCAAGGACTAATGTTTATTATTGGCTTTATTTTTGTACAATACTTATCTAAAATAGTTTTTTATCATTATTTATAACTTATGGGCTATCAAAGTATAAAAAAGTTTTTAAAGAAATCTAAGATAGAAAATATTTAATAATCATAACTCTATTATATTTTATCTACATTTCTCTATAAACTTGGTTAGCTACAGAATCTATAATTTCCCTTATGTTTTTTCAGTAAATAAAGGATGATTGTTTTGTGAGTAAAGGATTGAAACCATTTGGATGTACAATCATAAATATTCTTTTTAATCTAGTCAATCTTTTTAACTAACCATAAACTGAAATATCCTCCTAGCTTTTAGTGGAATTAGTTACTAAGATTAATAAGAAAGAGATAGTTTATCTTTTGTATAATCTTATTTAAATAGAGTTTTATAAAATAAAAGTAGTACCTTCTTTTTAGATATGAATAAATGATATTTGAAAATAGGCATATATTATTTATTTAATTCAGCAAATTAAAAAAAATAAATCTATTTTTTCATTTTTTAAAAGAATATACCTTTAATTTGTTTCTATTTCTTGATTTTAAGTATTTGGATCAGGTTTGTTCATATCCTCTATATAAAATATTTATAAAACAGTTTTCAAACATAAGATTTAAGAAACTATAAAATAGAAAACAATCATTTAAATTTAAAAGTGGCATTCATTTATTCTTTATTTGCTCTTTTTTGGAATAATAGATTTAAAAAATTCAAATAAGATTATTTTTGAGAAGTAGGGGAATATATTAATAAAAATACTTCAGTTATATGTTTAGATTGGATTAAGATTCTAAACATTTGACAAATCTTTTAATAAAGTAAGGTTTATTTTTTTGTAAATTCAAGTAATAAATAAAATACTTATATTATTAGTTTTAATAATAGATAATTAAAATTATTTATTTCATATTTTTAAGCCTTTGAATTCCTGTAAATAAGATGTCTAAGGGTTTAACTATTGCATCTTATAATCAGACATAATTTTTATAATGCCTTTTCATTTTCTTCTGATTATAAAATGAGAAGTGAAATTGATATTCTTATTTTTTGAAAATCCTTATCAATTCATACAACAAATTGTAATTTCTACTTTTTGCTTCACATGTGATTTACTTAATAAAATCTCCCCATTCAAAATTCTCAAGAAAAAAAGACTGTAAGAATATTAGAAACTACCAAAAAGAATTGCCTATTTCAAAAATGATGGAGGAGGTAAGTGGACTAATCAAAGTCTTTAGTTAATCTTTCCTTTTCTTACAAACTTGCCCACTTAATAATTGGAGAGTTTTAAAAATAAAAGACCTAATAAATTACATTTATGATTTAGAAAAATAAAGTAATCAACACAAATAAATAGTACAGTGAATGCAAATTCTCATCCAAAAATAAATTGGTTTTGTATTAATCTAGGATGCCGAAGTTTCAGACACCTTTGAATATACCAATTCAATTTTTTTAATATGAGTAGGGAGGGATTGTAGTTGATTAATAATTTAATTTTGACATATAGATATCTAGATGATGAAGAACTAATCCTGACTACAGCATTAGATATGAATCGAATCTTCACAAGATAAATTAAGAGTTGCTTTCAATTAATAACAAATAAAGGTAGTAATGGAAAAAAACTAAAAGTAACTAATATAGAGAAATATAACCCTAATACTTAAAATATTTTTAATCTTTCACATTGAAACTAAGTAGAAATCAATAATCAATCAATGAATCTATGTGTGTAATTTGAATAGATTAATTGTCCTTAGTATTACTAATGTAAATTACCTGATATTATAATTTTACAATTGATTGATAAAATATGATGAATTCAAAAATTTAATTAATTTTTATCAAAAATGAGAAAGAATCCTCTCAGAATTATTTTAAATCATAATTATTACTTTTAGATTTTAGGCTTATTTTTATCAAAATCTTCGTAATATTTAATTTGTTTTTTATTCTATTTATAGAGGTACCTATATTCTTTGACTTTGACTAAATAAATTTATTGCAAAAAATCTATGTATTAATTGATATAATTCCTTTTCATATCTTAATTATAATTTCTTTCAGTAATACATTTTTTGTATTGATAGATTTATTTATCTATCTATTTTGAAGAATCATAGACATAATGTAAACAGAGAGAGGAAAAGATATTCAATTTAATCTGTACCTAAATCTATATTTGTTAAGATTCTATCAATAACTAATATATCTTTCTTGTTTTAATAAAAATTTCTTTTTCAAAATAATATTAAGCTCAACATTTGGTTTATTAATTGTTTAACAATTCAATTATCATTCAGTTTTTGATTTCTCCCCATTATACTACTAACTGAAAATCTATGTTATTGAAAGAAAAATATCCTATTTTTTTCTTATCTTATTGGAATCATAAAATTAACATATATTCTCTGTTTCCCTTGAATATGAGGTGCATTTCAAAATTCATTAGTATTTGTTAATTTCTTTTTTAGGTTACAAGTTAATCATCCTCAAAAAGATAAAAAACTAATTCGAGATAATATAACCCACAAGATTCAAAATTTATTATTAAAATCTTTGATTAAAAATCACTAATAAGAATAAAAGAATAAAATCAATTAAAAATATTTTATTTTCCTATGAAAAATCTATTCTATCATTTTAAACTGTAGAATTTGTGGGCAACTGATATCAGAATGTGACAATACCCAAATATAAAATATCACCACCCTCCATCTAATTTAAAATTTTGATACTTAGAATATTAGAGCCTTCTTATGATAGATAGAGGGAATACTGTACTTATTTACATTACTAAAAATAAAATATCTTTTTAATTTAATTAAGTTTTATTTTAGAATATAATCCACAAGATTCTAATCTTAAGAAATATTCTTTTCAAATCTTATTTGAATGTTCTATAGATAATTAATTAGCTATGAAGAAATAATTAATCAAAAATATTTTTATTAATTTTGTGATTAACTGGCTAATTCAAGCATACAATTAAAAAAGAATCTAATATCTAACAATTTTCAAACGATTTTTTTCCTATTAATTTTAGAATGATATAAAAGAGCTCTTATATTTTTAAGTGAGAGTATTTATTGAATAATTCTAATATATAATTAAGCTATTTACATTTTCATTAGACCAACCCCTAAATAAAAATTCCATCTGTAATATTTAATAACTTAAAGTAATCTATTAATATTGCTGAAATTGTCATAAAGTTTTCAATCAATCTAAGATAATGACGCTATTGATATCATTCATATATTGAATCAATAATATTTTTGCAATATCCTAATATCTTATGATTAATAAAATATTAAAAAAAATATACTTTTATTAATACAATACAAACCTTCAACATATTTAAAAAGAATAGTAAATATGGAAAGACTAATAATTAATTAAATAAAAATAAATAAATAATCAAACTTCTTGTAAGAGAATAAATAACTTTTGCAAAAGTTTTAATATTATTCAACAATGGATTTTTGTGATTAAGATAGCTCTGATTAATAAAGCGAAAATGAGCAAGATATCTAAGATATCCGCTTTAATGAAGATAAAACCAAACAATAAGAGTAAACATAATTTAAAGCTCAATTAAATAATTAAACTCAATAAGAAAGATCCTTGCACCAATAAAAAGATGCTGAAAAGATGATAATTCCTTAAAATAATTAATAATAATAATCTGATGCAAGGTAATAGCAAAGTAATTCAATGTTAAATCAAGAAAACTAAGTATAAGATCTAGAAACTAATACTAAATAGTAAGAGAATACAAATCCACTAGAAAGTTCTTTAAAGAGCCATAGCTAAGAAGAGAGGCTAAAATAATAATTAGAAGATGGCCTGGCTAAATTAGAAATTCATGTAAATTCTTTGCCTTAAGAAATAGAAGAAAAAAAGATCCAAATTCAGTAACTAGAAAAGAAAGGAAAAGTTTCTTCGGCTTAAGATAGGAAAAAATCTCTAGAGAATTTAGAAGTTCTTCAATCTGTTTTCAATTAATTAGAAAAACTTAAAAAACCAGTAGAAGCTGAGGATTCCTAAATTGATCTATTTGCTAAGAAGGAGTAGGAGTTAAAGGAAGGTCTTGCTAAATTAGAAATTAATGATGTTACTTAATTACAGGAAGAGATATCAGAAAAAAAATAACTAATTCAGAGCCTCGAAAAGAAAGGCTAGCAGAACAAGGCAAATGAGAGAAGAAAATCTCTTGAAAAGCTTGAGCACCTTCATTCAATATTCTAAGAATTAGAAAGTATGAAATCTACATCATCACAAAGCTCAGAAAACTAAATAAAAAAGGAACAGTTAGAAATTTAATTAAAAAATGGTCTTGCGGAGTTAGAAATTTAGGATGCTGCCTAACTACAGGAAGAGATATCAGAAAAAAAAACTTTAATTCAGAGTCTCGAAAAGAAGGGATAATAGAATAAGGCAAATGTTAGAAGAAAATCTCTTGAAAAGCTTGAGCACCTTCATTCAATATTCTAAGAGTTAGAGAATATGAAATCATCATCACCAGACTCTGAAAACTAAATTAAAAAAGAATAATTAGAAATTTAATTAAAAAATGGTCTTGCGGAGTTAGAAATTTAGGATGCTGCCTAACTACATGAAGAGATATCAGAAAAAAAAACTTTAATTCAGAGTCTCGAAAAGAAGGGATAATAGAATAAGGCAAATGTTAGAAGAAAATCTCTTGAAAAGCTTGAGCACCTTCATTCAATATTCCAAGAGCTAGAGAATATGAAATCATCATTGCCATCATCCCAAATCTCAGAAAGCTAAATTAAAAAATAATAATTAGAGCTATAACTTAAAACTTGGTTTACAGAATTAGAAATTGAAAATGCCACCTAATTAGAGGAAGAGATTGAAGAGAGAAAATAGCAAATTAAGAATTATGAAAAGAAGGGATAAATGAATAAAGTAAATGAGAGAAAAAATTCTCTTGAAAGACTTGAACATCTTCTATCTGTGCACAACGAATTAGAGAAACTTTAGCTTTTATCAGCAGTTTCAGAAATCTAAGCTAAAAAAACATAATTAGAACTTGAACTTAATAATGGCCTAGCTGAATTAGAGATTTAAGATGTTAGTAAATTACAGGAAGAAATAAAAGAAAGAAAAGATTTAATTTCAAATTTCGAAAAGAAAGGGTAGTAAAATAAAGCTGCCGAAAGAAAAAAGTCTCTAGAAAAGTTAGAGCACCTTTAAAATATTTTCTAATAATTGGCCTCAATTGATAAACAAAGCTGTTCTCAAAATCAAAATTAAAGAGAAGAATTAGAAAAAGAGCTCAGAACTTGTCTTTAAAATTTGGAAATTAGTGATGTCAGCTAGTTACTTGAAGAGATTAGTGACATTAAAAATTAGATTGATAATCTGGAAAAGAAGGGATAGGCTAATAAAGCTTCAAAAATGAGAGAACAGCTAGAGAAATTAGAGTATGCTTTATCTATTTAGAACAAGTTGGTAAATTTAACCAAATCAAATGAGGTTAGTAATTCCTTAGATTCAAATGACTAAAATCAGGCACCTTAAGAAGGGCTAAATAATGGCCAAACTAATTCAAGTAATTAAGTTAGTTCAAAGATTGATTTCAAATTACTCTAAAAAAATATTTCTAAATTACCAATATGTAGTGAAAAATGTTTGCTTTAATTGATAGATAGTGCAATTTAATAATTTTCTAACACTTAATCTTAAGATAGTGATAATAATTAGGCTGCTAGTAAGGGAGAAATAATATTACATTAATTCAAATCCTTAAATGATCGCTTAAAAATAGAAGATTTAATATCTCAAGAAGTCAATGAATTCCTTTAAAAAATAGAAATAAATATAAAGTCTGAGAATTTAGAATAGGTTATACAAGAAAGTGAGAAACTATTAAAGAAATTAAGACCTTTAAGTGTATAAGAGATGAAAAGATTAATTAAAAAAGCAAATGAAGCTGCTGAACTCATCAAAGGCTAGGACATTCTTTTATTCTTGGGTGGAACTGGTGCCGGTAAATCAACTACAATTCACTTTTTGGCTGGTTCTAAAATGGTAGAAATTGAAACTCAAGTAACTGCAGGTAAATTTTTGAAGTACATTGGCCCAGATCCAAATCACATAAAAAACAAAGCATTACAAAAAATTAAAATTGGACACTAAGCTGAATCAGAAACTAGGTATATTACACCTGTGTTGGTGAACTTCTCAGACATTGGTATGACTAATGAAGGAAGTATCGTCTTGTGTGATGCCCCTGGTTTTGGAGATACTGCTGGACCAGAAGTTGATATTGCTAATGGTATAGGAATTGTTGAAGCAATTAAACGATGCAAAAGTGTAAGACCTGTTATTCTAGTAAGCTCCTTGAGCATTGGAGACAAAGGAGAAGGTATCAAAAAGCTTGCACATGTATTAGTGGGGCTTGTCAGTAGAATTTCTGATAAATTAGGATCCTTCTCATATCTATTCACTAAATATCCTGTAGAAACCAATATCCATGTATAACTTGTTAATATCAAAAAGAGTGTTAACTAAAATTAGGAAGAAAGCTCAGACAAAGCCTTTGTTTCTCTTTTTGATGATATGATAGAAAAGACTGAAGATGAAGTAAAAAGGATTGACCCCCTAAAAGATAAGCCTTCTAAAGTTATTAAATCTCTCATTAATACATCCCCAATTTTAAATCCTGAGGGAGTATTTTAATTCTCTATAACAGAAAGTTCAAAGGGTGTAATCTAAGAATAAGTGAGACTCCACCAATTGTGTATAATATCTGCAGCTAAGAGGAGCGAGTATAGGTTGATTGAATATAAATTGGATGATCTAAAATTCTTAATAGATAATTTAAATTAAGATTTTATAAAGCAAGCCTATTCTGAATGTGTTAACTTTATTGTTGAAGGACTAAATAAAAGCTACAGCGAAACTATTGCTTAGTTTAATCGATGCATTGCAAATGAGAATAAATTAACAGTTGAAGACTTGAGACAGTATAAATCACTGATTTCTTAGTTGTAAGAGGCTGAAAATCTAAGAAAGACTCACCTAGGAACTAATGTGATTTAAACCTCTTCATTGATTCAAAATTTAATATAAACAGTTGAAACTATCTCAAAGGAGTTCAATCAATAAACTGTTTACAATATTTCTTTCAAAAATAACTTAGATAACATAAAGCTTCTTGCAGATGAATTCCCTGAAATAAAACCTAAGCATATGCTCTTGTGCTAAGTTATTTAGGCTAATATTTCAAATATTGTTTCCTCTTATCAATAAATTCTGATTACAAATGATTTCAATAAATTAGCTGAGGTTCTTTCTTAGATCAAATAATACTCAGTTCTCTTTAAGAATCACTTGAATGAAGAATAAATACTCTAAGAATATAAAAAAGGAGGAGAATCTCTATTAAGCTATTTAAATTAAATATGTAGCAATGTAGACTCAGTGTTGAAAAAATAAATTTTAAATGAAAAAGATATAGAAGAATTAAAGACTGCAATTTCATTGATTGAATCAGCTAAGGAAACTATTGAGCTAAAGGAGCACATAAAAATGGATGAAATTAAAAAAGTGAATGAGAATCTAATCAAAAAAATTCTAGGCTACTTTGAAAATATTCATAATAAAATTGATGAATCATTCAAAAATGAGCCTGAAACTGCTTTTAAAGATATAGAAATTTAGGTATAACAAATGGGTCTTATAAGAAAAATTGAAGGTCTTGATAGTAAAACTTCTGAAATGTATCACAAAACGATTCAGGGCATTTAAGGATATATGTAGCAAATGAGGCGTGATACTGAGCAACTCTTATCTAATTTCTAAAATCAAAAAGAAAACATTAATTTCTCAAAAATCTATCGCTGCTTAACTGGATTGAAGAATGCTTAATGGATGAACAATGTTAAAAGTGGAACATATGATGATATTATGAAGAATATTACAGAAGATTTGGTAAAACATTCATAGAAACTACACGAAAAACTACTTGATATTGATCTAGACTTAAATCACCCAGAAAATATTTAATAAGCCTTGCATGCAGTTACAGAATTAGATGCCTTACGCCCTTTTGAATAAACAATTACTGAGCTTTCTCAATACAGAGAGAATGCAATCAAAAGATTTAAGTCTGCAATATAAAATATTTTTGACTTTATTCAAGATTCATTCAATTTATAGAATAAAGCTGTATATTAGTAAAAATTAAATTTAAAATAACTTGAATCTATTAAATCAGAGTATGAAGAATTTAATCCAGAAAGGATTTATTTAAGAGAGCAAGGATATTAAACAATAGAATCATTAAATGAAGAAATTATTATGAAAGAGAATGAGAAGAATGATTCAAGTAAGCAAATTGAAAGTGAAAGGGAAGAATGTGAGTAATTTTTATCAAAACTAAATGAAACTGCTCTAAATTTCTAATAGCTATCTACTTCAAAATTAGAGTAATAAGGAGGTGTATTTAAAAAAATGAATTAAAAAATTAAATCAACTTTTTAAGGTAATCAACAAGAAAATTCACCTACCTACAAGCTTCTAAAAGAAGTAAATTGTTCAAGCATTTCAGAGGTGTATGAATAGATTGGGTTATAAGAGAAAGCATTTGAAAAGCTTTAAGACTCTGTATATTTTGAGAAAATTCTTAAAGAAATCTAAAAATTATAATCAATTCAAGCAGAATATAGTAGGATTTAAAAATCTAAAACTACTTCTTAGCAAGGCGAAGAATTCTTGAGAAGTAAAAACTATCCAAACATAAAAAACCTTGATTCAGAAATTACTCGTTAAAGATAAATTATATAGAACTCAGAGTAGAAAGATCAAGAATATGTATTCACTAAATTAGAAGGTAGCGTAGCTGAAAAAGCTTTTCTGTATTTAGAAGCTTGTAAGAAGATAAGATGGGTGAAAGAAGACGCTAACACCACATACTTAAAATTAAGCAATTATTTGACAAAATACGGGGATTTCATTCAACAAGAAATGTCAACTAACTATCAAAAAGTAATAGATGCAACCTTGAAAGAGATCAATGAGGTAGTTGGAAGTGCTCAAAGACTTGCTTCCTTCTTACAAGAAATTTGTGAGTTAGAGAAATAAAAAACTATTTTTGAATTAATCAAAGGAAAGGATACCATTCAAAATTGGCGCAACTTATTAACAAACTATTTTATCTAAGTAAGCGATGACATGAGCCAAATCACTATTGATAAGTCTGATTTAAGAATTAAAATTAGCGTTGTAAAGGCATTAAGCTAAATAGATTTCCTTATAGGTGAAAGTAAATTCTTTACTCTCTACAGGCAATATTAGAACTCTCTAAGCAACGAGTTTAAAGAAATATATAGAAGAATATTGGAATTAATTGAGAAAAATGATTTTAAGTTGGTTTCAGCTGAGTTGCTAGAAATTGATGAGAATCCTATGAATGATAGAGCAATAGGTCAAATCAAGCATAATATTAATTCCCAGGTAATGGATTTAGTAGAATAAGCTAAAACTAAAACTATTATGCTTGGTAATAACCTTGACATTTCGACAATTCAAAATATTGTTGACAATCTTAATAAAATTGAAAGCGCAAAAAAGCATTTAGGCTTTTTCAGCTCATAGAATAAAGAAAAGAGTAAAACTGAAGGATATCTTGATGAAACTAACTTATAAATAATTGAAAAAGAACAAAAGGGAATTTAGAGTCTTATTATTAAAAAAATTACTCGTTATTTGGAAAGTATTGAGGCACTTATTATTGTTTCTGATTTTTATGAAGCAGAAGTAATGAAAGAATACATCAATTAAGTTTTCCATCTCTTAGGCCGTTATGGTGAAAATAGCGAATTAACATTAAAATTAGAAAATTTGCAAAGTAAGTTAGAAGGAATGGTAGGCGATCTTTTAGAAGAGTATGAAAATATGGAATTTTAGGACTACATACTTCGTCCTCCTAAATAAATCTTAGACAAACTACAGAAAGTATCTGGTAAAAGTATAAAATATACTGAGTTTTTAAATAAGATGAAATAAAAAATAGTTGAGAAAGTTAGAAAAATTTTGAAAGAAATAAAAGAAGCTACTCCCACTGAAAGAAATTAACTCATCCAAAGAGTTGAAACTGCTCTGTGCTCAATTCCCGATGAGCTCAGAATTCTTCTGCAAAATGAATTTGAAAATTGTAAAAAACTCATTAATCAGAAAGAAGCAGGATATTAAGATGATTTTGAAAGAGCTGTGAGCAGTGGAGACTTAAAGGTACTTAGTAATTTTATGGAAAAATGTAAACAAGATTAAATGTTCTCCTTTTAGAGTTAATTATAAAAAGATATTATTAAATAAGTTTAAGAATGTAAAGATAAAGTAAAAGAGCTTTTGAATGATAATTCTATAAAGCAAGCTCTTAACTTAGCAAAGAAATTGCAAGACTACAAAGAAAATTTTGGAAAAGTGATTCTAGATATAGACTATACATCTACAGAAGTTTAAACTATGATTATCAATAAATTAAATAAATTGATTAAGTATTTAAAGAATATTTCTAATGTTGAAAATAGCGAGTAGTATGAAAAAGAATATGATATTTTCTTAGTATTTGTGGAATTTAAGAATGAGGTAAATTATTCCAAAATATTACTTGGAGATGGTTTTGACTCCTAAATTGAACAAATTTTCTCCAAATTGTCTGAATATTTCATTGAGAACTAGGAAAAATTCAATTAGGGCTTAGAGAATTATAATATCTAAGCTTTGAATGATAGTTTGTCAGTAATCAAAAAATGGAATTAGCTACTGAAGAAAATAAAAACTGACCCTGAAATTTATGAAATAAAAGATAAATCACCACTAAAGCCTCTAGCTGATATCATTGAAAAATGCTAATTTCATCCACAAGCTATTAAATAGACTGATTAGGTTTTAAAATCTTTAAGATCTGAAATTCTTTCCTTTGAATTTTTCTAAGGTTATGCAGAAAAGAGAAATGAGTTTTATCACAAATTTGAAAAGAAATTGAAAGCTCTGCAACAAGCAAATGATATTAAAGATAATCTTTTGGATGCCGAATTTGATGTGAAATCTTATCAAACAGAATGCATTCCACTCTTATAGGAAAAAACTTAAAAAGCAGAATAAGGTTCAGTACAACTTATAGAGCGTGATGATTAATTATCTAAGAAAGACTTTGATGTTTTTAATCTTTATTATGATAATTTGGTATCATTAGAAGAAAATGTTAAAACTACAGATATTTAACCTAAAAAAAATATAGAAGTGATTGAATAGCAACTTAAAACAAAATTAAATTAGTTGTAACAACAAATGATAGATGCAGATGTAAATGATGTTTATAATAACCTGATTAAATTAAAAGTATTTTCAGACAACATACCTTCTTTTAAATGTGAAATAGATTAAAAGATCGATGAATCCTTGAAAATTTATATGAATAAAAATAAATCTGATGGAGGGTAAACTTTTGGTAGATTAGTGACACTATTAGAATCAGAGGAAAGTGGGGTTGGACTTACTATTATCTCTGAACATAAGTGCTTTAAAGGATAATCTATATCAATCTTTAACTCACAAACCTAAAAGCATGATATAGATTATATTTTGAAAAATATAGAGGGTGTTGAACTTGATAAAAAAAGATTAAATTAACATTACTAAGAAGTTAAGACAATATATGATAATCTAATAAAATAAAATATTGTAAAATTCGAAAAAAAGAGTCATACATAAGAATAGATCATTGAAGATTTAGTTTCTTAGATTAAATTAATTCCTAGTGGAATAAAGACTAAAAAAAATAAAATTAATTGGGAATAGTAGGTGAGAGATAAAATCCCATCTATGGTTGCCCATATTTTTGCCTTATGGACTCTATTAAATATGGAATACTTTAATGAAATGAAAGAAAGCAAAGAAAGAAAGAATTTTTTGCTTTAGCCACATGCAGGGTAAATCATTTCTATCCTTCGTTTACTTGGTATAGGGTATGGTAAATCATAAAATGCCATAATATCATTGTTTACAGATATGGAAACAGCAGATGAGCTATAGAATAATCTCATTCAAATAGGAACTGGTGAAGGAAAATCTGTAACATTGGCTGTAGCCTCATCAATCTTCGCTTTATTTGGAGTTGATGTCAGTTGTGCATGCTACAGTGAATATCTCAGCAACCGTGATTATAATGACTTTTTACCAATATTTAATCATTTAGGTATTACTCAGTATATTAAATATGGACCTTTTAATAAGATATGCGAATATATTATCAATGAAAGAGGAGACATTCGTGAACTAGTTATTGATTTTATCACTAATTAAAATGAAGGAAAGAAGAATAAACATATTAGCCTAAGGCCAAGGGTGTTGTTGATTGATGAAGTAGATGTCTTTTTCAATAAAGATTTTTATGGAAACGTTTATAATCCTCTCGCACGTCTGAGAGATCCAACAATAGGACCACTCACTGATCTAATTTGGTAAAATAGAGCAAAAACTTTAACATTAAAGTAATTATAGTTAGAACCTGCTTATAAAAATTGCATGGATAAATTTAAAGGTTGGGAATTTATAATTGATGAAGCACTGAAAGATATGGTGTCAGATTCTAAAAATTTTATCCATGATTATATTGTGTTGAATGATAAAATAGCTTATAAAGAGCAAGATGGTATTTCTTTCGATGTCAATTATGGCTACAAGACATTATTTGCTTATTACAAAGAGCATGAAGATGGTAAGATAAGTAAAAATAGCTTAGACGAAAGTACTTTTATAGGAGTTCGCTGTGGAAGCTTCTCCTATGCTCAGATTCCTTACATGTTCGAATTTATTGTTGGTGTTACTGGAACCTTAAAAACTTTAAGTGAACCAGAAAAACATATAGTTGAATAAGAATATAAAGTGACCAAAAATACTTTTATACCAAGTGTATTTGGTGGAAATAAGCGTATTTTTGCAAAAAAAGATGATATCTTTGTTGAAAATACAGAAAACTATTTTAAGAGACTTAGAGAAACAATAGATAATAAAATGAAAAGAGATAGATTTAATAGAGCAATCTTAGTTTTCTTTGAAACAAAATAAAAATTAATGGAATTCTACAATTCACCAGAGTTAGCACCCATCTTAGGAAATGTCTAAGTTTTAACAGAAGAAGTTTCTACAATCAAAGAAAAAAACTTCTTCATCAAAAGAGCTACAACTTCTTAATAGATTACACTTCTAACTAAACCATTTGGCCGTGGAACAGATTTTGTATGCCGTGATTAGTAAGTTCTCTCAAATGGAGGTGTACATATTATATAAGCATTCTTTTCAAATGAGCTTTCTGAAGAAATTTAAATTTAGGGTAGATGTGCTAGGCAAGGCGAAGATGGATCATATAATATGGTTCTTTTAGATGAAGATTTAGAAAAATTTTTGGGAACAAATTTCAGGAAAGATCTTGAAGAGATGAGATCAACAAATACGTTTTACTAATGTCTTGATAAAAAACGTAATGAAATAGCAAGCTAAGAATTTAAAAGCAATAAAGAATTTATTGATGTGGTAGATAAAGAACATAAATTTGGCCAATAATTTATTGAAAATATTCATTCAAATAACATAGAGCATATTAGAAAATTCCTAGGCGAACGTAATAAAGGAAACAATGATGTCTTTATAGAAATTTAATAATCTCGTATTCTTTGCTTAGTAGATGCAACTTCTTCAATGGGATAGTTATTAAACTAGGCAAAAAATACTGTGAGTACTATGTTTTAAAGAGCATGTTAAATTCTAAAGGATAATAGTATTCCTGAAGATTCTTTCCAATTATAGTTCGCTGTATACAGAGATTACGACATGAAGATAGAAGGTGTTTTGTAATATTCTCCTTGGGAATCAAAGCCAGATAATTTGCGTAAATTTTTAGAAAAAATCTAACCTGCTGGAGGTGGTGATTATGAAGAGGCAATTGAAATTGGTTTATAGCATGCAAATAGTGAAAATGAAATTTAACCTATTTCTTAGATAATACTAATTGCAGATGCTCCTGCCAAAACAAAGAATCAAATCAAATCATACAGACAATAGTATGGTAGTGAAAGTTATTGGGGAAAAAGTAAATTTAAGTAAATAACTTACTATAAAGATGAAATTGAAAAATTAAAGAGACTAAAAATACCTGTCCATTCTTTTTACCTAAATAATGGTGCTAAAGCTAATTTCTAAGAAATCGCTAATACAACTGGTGGAAGATGTGAAAATTTAAATATGAGTTCTTCTAAAAGCTCAGAAATTTTAACTAATATTGTAACTGAGTAAATTCTTTAAAGTGTAGGCCAAGCGTCAGGCAAAGGAAACCATCTTGTAGATGAATATAAAAAATTATTTTCTAAAAGTTATGTATGAAAAAAAATCATAACTTTTCTAAAAAAGCATAAAATTAATAATATTTTTAATGACAGATTTTTTTAAAATAAAACATAAAATTAGAATATAGTATTTTATTTTTATCTTGAATGTATTATTTTTATTAAATTATTCTTTCCATTTATTAAAATCTTAATTATTTCCTTATAGATGAGATAGTGTTAGTAATCCTTTACAATTATTTAATAAAAGCTATATTAAAGATTATTTAAATGATTCATCCATTTAAATATTATTTTTGTTTAAGTAATAATTCTTTCTTTAATAAAATCCTTAAATTTCTGTTATCCCCCTAAGGTTAAAGGGACATTTGATATTATAAATAAAAAGTTTTGTTGATAATAAAGGGGTAAAGAATATTAGATTAATTTATCTGAAAATAATAAATTTTTGCCTTATTATAAGTCATTTGTTTTAATGAAAGTTTTATTAAATATTTGATAATAAAATATAAACCGCTTAATTAGAAATATTAATTTTTGAAAAAATAAAAAGATAATAATTAATTATGTGAAAAAGGCAAATTTATTAAATTAAAAGAAAATTGTTATTTTAATATTTCCCGTTAAATTACATAAATTAATATGTTTAAAAAATATAAAGTCAATTGATTTAAAATTAAATTCTTTTTATTATTTTTTTACTTATAAATAATAATATCTACTTTAATAAATGATTATAATATCAATCAGAGATATTAGAACAGCCTAAGAAGTTAAGAACCTTATTCTCATCCTTTTAAGCAATAAAACTAGATTTTGACAATACATTAAAACCTACATAATAGGTTTCAAAGAAGGATTAACCAAATGTGATGGATGTGTTGTTAAGAACCTTATTCTCATCCTTTTAAGCAATAAAACTAGATTTTGACAATACATTAAAACCTACATAATAGGTTTCAAAGAAGGATTAACCAAATGTGATGGATGTGTTTACTTCATAATCTATTGAAGAAGGTTTAATAAATAATTCGTATCGACTATCAGCAAGCTTCCTAATGTATTAAGATGGTTTAATAGTAATAGGAAATAAGGTATTATTATCTTATACAAAGGTGATTGTAATAGGTTAGAGTTTTACTATTGAGGACATCAAAACTTTATCTTTTTAGTCTTCAAAGTAAGTATATTAAATACGTTATTTGCTCAAAATTGAAATAATATTGCCGAAAGCATTGTAAGATAATAAATAGAAGGGATCCATAGAAAATTCAACACTGTTTGGACAATCTAACTTTTATCCAAAAAATTTTAAATCTCCATTTGAAAAGGTATGATAAGCAGAATCGATTCCTCTCCTGGATAATTCGACAATTTAAGTACCCTTCTTAATAAAAGATTTGTTAGGAGTTCCACTTCATATTTACTTTCCCATCCAAAGCAAATTACATTTGATCCACCATAAACATCAGGAATTGTGTATGTGAGAAAGGCTAGACTATTTCCAAGTTTAAAGAGAGCAGTTTAATCATTTCCATTAGTATAATAGCTTCTGCCAATAGCTCTAGCAATAATAAGTTGGTTGGTTGATGATGTTAGTGCAGTAGTTTTTAGATGGATAAAGATCAATTTCACATTCCATACCAAGTGTAGAAGAGAAATATAGTTTACCTGATGAATTTAATTTCAAGGGAATAGTTATTTAGATATAAACACAACCTAAAATAGCCAAGGAAATAAATATTAAGAATGTCGATTACTTCTAAAACCTCATTTTTATTCTTTGTGATTTTCAATTTATGTTTATTGTAATTAATATTTACTAAGATATTGTTGTTTTTAAAAACCTAATTTATAAAAATAATCAAATATTAATAAAAGATTATTTTGAATAATCTAATTTAAAGTATTTATTTTTATTGTTATATAATTTATAATATTGTAATTGAGGAAAATCTTAAAATAATGACACTAGAAGTCATAATGTGATTTGTTTTCCATAATTTTATTCTTTGAATGAATCATCAATGGAATCTCTTGTTGTATTAAGAACCACACTTGACATCTAATTTGATAATATATTCTTTTTTATAATACAAATAATAAAAAAATAAAAGAATTTTTGGAGCAATCCTTAGTTCTATTTAACAGATTATTAATAAGTTTTTCTTTTAAACCAGATTAATTAATTAATTGACTATAAAAGTGGAATTTTGAGGATTTAATGAATGAATCTAATAGGGAATTATTTAATAAATATTTTTGAACGCTAATTGAAAAACAACAGTATTAAAATCTCAAAAACTATAAATCTATTGTAAATAATGTTTACTTTCATTAATATTACCTTTATTTATTTATAGGTAAGATGTTTTAAAATATCCAATTTTATTTTATAAACTTATGTTATTGCTTTCTTAGTAATAGAAATAATGAAGAAAGTTTATTCTTGCATTGAAATTATCTTCATTTCAATAATTCTGTGAATAAATAATTAAAATTAAAATAATGAATGGTCACTTTATCTATCCACTTAATTACCATGTATAATAATTAAATTAATTAAAATTATAAAATGTTTCTAAATTCCTATTGTAAATATATGATATATATTTTTTAGAATTTGACTTCACTGCTCAAAAGTAGAAAGGATTTAATCCGATTAAGTATGCAAGTAAAAAAAATTATATGTATTACTAAGCTAAATTATTAACCCTATTATTATCATCATGTATAATTATTCCAAAAATTATGTACACAGATTTAAACGCATAAAAATGATTTTTAAATATTTTTAGAATTAATAAAAATTCTTATATATAATGTTACTTTGATATCATCAGAATTCACAATTTAATAATATTACATTACTTTATTAATTAATTAAAAATGTAATCTATTTTCTCTAAGATTTTACTGATGAAATATATTTTTCTTTTTATGTTAATCCTAATTGCTTCAATTAAAACATTATTAAAGTTAAGAGATAAATTTTCTTAATATAACAATTTTATATTGAAGTCTCAAATTAAAATATAAAACAATAAATTAAATAATAATTATATTTAATTTTAATCAATTATTGAAAATTATTAATTAATTCAATATATAATTTTTACATTCAAGTTTATCATAGAATAGAGTAACAATGATGGACAAAAATTAATTTCTACTTTATAAAATATCAGAGGCGGGATAATATAAAAAAGGGTTAGATATAAGAATAAAATTTACTCTATAGTATTGTAAATTAAAATGCCCGTAGTAGCAACAATAATACCTGTTAGATATTTTAATAACACTAAAATACATTCACTTAATTGAAAGGAAAATGCTTATCACCTTATTTTTAAAGGAATTAATTTTTATAAAGCAACTATAAATTAGATAATAATTATTGAATACTACAGGTAAAATATAAATAAATAATTTTGGAAAAGTTTTTATCAAAAATCTTTGTAAAAATTAATTATACTTATGCTTATATATTTAATAATATTGACTATTCCTGATTCATTTATTTGGATGTTAATAATTTCAAATTATTTTATACATATGATCCTTTATATCCTGATAAATCTCCTGGTCATGTAGGCTAATGTTTTGGATTGTATTAATTAATTAGAACGCTTATCATTTAAAGATTTACTTGGTTAATAATTCATAAGTATGAGTTTTTTATAATTTTTTAATTGTTTTATAGGGTGGAAGAAATTGTTCTTCAATTCCTTTTTAAATTATTTATAATAAGATAGAATTTTACTTAGTATTTAAATAATAGCAGTCTTGAAATTTATAATAATAATTATTACAAATTATTTATCTTTCCAATGAGGTTTATAATTTATTATAAATAATCTAAGTGGGTGATTTAATAAAATTTATAAATAAAAAAAGTAGAAGTATTATCCAAACAAAGAAAGTTACAATATTTAAAAAGGAAATATGCACTCCTAAATAAAAAAGGATAATAATAGGTTTTAAGTGAGCAGGATATAGTGAATCAACAATTAAATAAAATTTCAAAGTAGTAAATGATGTGGAAATCAGTGTAGCTTAGATCAATAGGATTTAGGGTGTATGGCTTAAATTTAAAAGAAATAAATAAACTAAAGTTCTGGTACAAAACTATTATTAGATAAAAATGAAGAGTAAAAAATAATTATGAAATTAGAATAACTCTTAAAATGCTTCAAACAGTATAGTATAGCGATACTTAAATATGATTGGGTATAAATCCAGGAGTGCTCCTTCAAATCCTTGAATTTATTCTTAAAGTATCAAAAAGAGATTTTAATTTGTAATGGATGAGTGGGATAAATGCAATAATTTTGCTAAAAAGTAAGGTAAATTCTTCTTTATTTTAAAAAAAGTTGTAAATTCAATAGTAAATACATTAATTTAACAGAAAAATGTAATGGAAGAAAAGCATCTTGAGAGTTATTACTCGTTAAGGTGGATTAGCATTAACATAGGTTTCTCCAAGACTCAACTAAGAAAGTATAAAGACCTCTTATAAAATATTTAATACCTAATTTTAATAAAGAAGAATTTCTATAGTAAGACAACTGCCCATCTCATTAAGAGAAATTTATTAAATAATTTGTATTAGAAGAAAAAAAAATATTGATATTAATACTTATTAAGTTATAAATGTTTCAATATATATTTTTATAGACTTGCAACTCCACTATTCATTTGAATTCTATTAATACTCTTCTTATTATAATTTAGATGATATAATTAATAGTAATCAAATCTGCTTAAAAAATATTTCGATAGGTTGGAGTAGAAAAAATTGATAAAAATAATAAATAAATAACTATTGTAATTAGATACGCTACTTGTAAAAAGAATTATACTTTGAAAAATGTAACAAAATTGAGTGTAATTGTAATCAAGTTATAAATTAAGAAATACTTTTAAATATTAAAATATAATATTAATATTTGTTTCTTAAAATAAAAAATATGAAAATATGAAAATAATTATTTTTAAAAATAAAAATAAATAATTATAATAACTGATTATTCAATTTTTATTAATTCTATTTTATTATTTATACTCATATTTTTACTATAATGGAATCTATTTTTAATTTTAAAAATATTTTTATAAAGAGAAATAAATTTTGAAATTGGATATATATTTTGCCTGATTTTTTTGAAGAATCTAATGAATTTGAATCTTTTTATTTAACAATAAGTAAAAATCTAGTAATACTAACTATTATGAAAGAAATTATAATAGAAACCAATTAATTTTTAAATCAGTGACCACTCATTGACTCATTGGATAATGAAAAATTATTATAAATAAAAATATTTTACATAACACTTATAATTTAGTTTTCAATCCTCACTCCCTTTTATTAAGCTAAGAAATTCATAAATATTTAGCCTTTAAGTAGTTTACCTTTTATGGGATAATAGATATAAAAAATAAAGATCCAATTTTGAGAAATGAAAAATAGATGAATAAAAGTATTTCAGAATTAATTTTAGATTTAATTAAGGTTCTAGATCTAATCAATTAGTTGGTTATTAATTTATTGATGATAAATTATTTTTGCAAGTACAAGTAAAATAAAACACTTTTATTTATATTTCTTAGTTAGATATTTGTCTCTGTCATAGATGTCCTTAAATCCTGTATAAATGATGCATTTGGATATACACTGTAATAATTGTTAATAATACATTTTTTATTCTTTTATATAAGATTAATCACTGCTCTCATCTTTGAAAATTCCTTTTATAAATTTTGATAATAAATCATAATTTCTAATTTGCTTTACATCTAATACTAAGTAGAGATACTCCCTTCATAAATTAGAAGGAAATTTATTAAAAAAAGAATAGTATTTTTTAAAAAGACTACACATTTTAGAAGCTTCTTCATTCTTTTAGTCTTTTTTTCAAAATTTAAGAATAGGCAAGTTGATGAAATAGAGCTTTAAGTAAATCTCCCCACATTTTCCTAATTGTTATTAATAATAGTATAGTTTCTAAGCAAAAGATAACATTAATTGCAAAATAGAAGTAAAAAATAATCTATACAAATAAATTGAACTGCTAATCCAAATATTCATAAAAAATAAACAGATTTAATCAGAATTTCGGAAGCTAAAGCCTCAGACACCTTTCAATAAGTCAAATAATAGTTTATGAATTTTGAGGGAGGGATTGCAGTCCATTAATAGATTCATTTTCACAAATAGATATTTAGATGATGAAGAACTAGTTTTTACAACAACATTTGATAGGAATCAAATCTTCCCAAGGTAGATTAAGTGCAATTACATTCAAATGAAAGTAGTAAGGGGGTAAAATTTGCAGTAACTAATAATTAAAAAATAAAATTTTGATATTTAAACATTTTTTAATCTTCCATTTTGAAATTTAGTAGAGATCTATTATAAGACTAGTTTTCTAACTATCAATTTGTTTATGAATGGTTTGAAGATATAATTTTTCTTAGTTTAATTAATATTAATTACCTTATCTAAAAAATTTTTCAGATTAATTAATTTTTTGATCAAACTCTAAGAAAAAAAACTCAAGATAATATAAATAACAATGCTCGAATTATCCTTTTCTATTTATATATTTGTATGGTGCAAGTGCAATATAATTCGATCAAATAAATATTGTTATTCTTGGCCACTAACCTTTTTTATATCTTTGATACTTTCAATCATTCAGTTAATAAGGATCAAAGAATTTTAGATTTCTAACAGCCCTTCAAGCCATTATAATTTAGAATGATATAAAAAAACTCTTATAAAATTAAAATATTTTGATGCGAGAGAATTTATTAAAATTCTAATATATAATTATGAATATTAGCATGTCATCAAGGAAAATTTATTATATTTACCACTTGAGTTAACTTTATAAAAAAATAAATTCATTAAATAAAATAAAAAGAGATTTTTAGATATTCTAATATTTAATGGTATCAAATATTAAAAAATAAAATACTTTTATTTTAGCGATACAAGCCAAGACCTCACTTCCTGTGGTTTTAAATTGATAAATATTTAATGATGAAAAATAATAAATTAAAATAAAAAAATAACAAAATATCTAAATCAGTTAGTAAAAAAGAAATAAAAACCCTAAGGATCTAAGGATGGATTTTCAAAGTTCAGATGAATCTGATTAATAAAGTGAAAATGATCAAGGTATCGTTAAATAGGAGAAGGAGTTAAAAAATGGTCTTGCAGAGTTAGAAATTGAGGATGCTACCTAACTAGAGGAAGAGATATAAGCCAAAAAATCACAAATAGAAAGGCACGAAAAGAAAAACTAGTAGGCTAAAGTTAAAGAAAGAAAGAAATCTCTTGAGAACCTTCAACGCCTTCATTCTATTTTCAAAGAGTTAGAGAATATAAAACCTTCTTCATAACGAAGCTCAGAAAACTAAAGTTAAATAAAATAATTAGAAATTTAGCTAAAGGTTGGCTTAGCTGAATTAGAAATTGAGGATGCTACCTAACTAGAGGAAGAGATATAAGCCAAAAAATCACAAATAGAAAGGCACGAAAAGAAAAACTAGTAGGCTAAAGTTAAAGAAAGAAAGAAATCTCTTGAGAACCTTCAACGCCTTCATTCTATTTTCAAAGAGTTAGAGAATATAAAACCTTCTTCATAACGAAGCTCAGAAAACTAAAGTTAAATAAAATAATTAGAAATTTAGCTAAAGGTTGGCTTAGCTGAATTAGAAATTGAGGATGCTACCTAACTAGAGGAAGAGATATAAGCCAAAAAATCACAAATAGAAAGGCACGAAAAGAAAAACTAGTAGGCTAAAGTTAAAGAAAGAAAGAAATCTCTAGAAAACCTTGAACGTCTTCTTTCTATTTTCTAAGAGTTAGCCTAAATTGAGAAATTAAACTGTTTTGGAAATCAGATTTAGCAAGAAGAATTAGAAAAAGAGCTGAGATCTTGCCTGTAAAATTTGGAAATTAGTGATGCTAGCTAATTACTTGAAGAAATTAATCAAGTTAAAAGTGAGATAGATACTTGCGAAAAGAAGAAATAAATTAAAAATGTTTCTAAAAAGAGAGAGCAGCTAGAGAAATTAGAGTATGCTTTGTCTATATACACCAAGTTGGTAGATTTAGCCAATTTAAATGATGTTAGTAAATCCTCACAAAGAAATGACTAAAATCAAGAGCTTTAAGCAGAATAAAATAATGACCAAACTAATTCAAGCAATTAAACTATTTCAAAAATAGATTTAAAATTACTCTAAAAAAATATTTCTAAATTACCATTATGTAGTGAAAAATGTCTGCTTGAATTTATAGATTGTGCAATTTAATTATTTTCTAACACCTAATTTTTAAATAATTAGACTGGAAGTAAGGGAGAAATTTTATTAAATTAATTTTAATCCTTTTATGATCGCTTAAAAATTGAAGATTTGATATCTCAAGAAGTAAATGAATTGATACAAAAAATTAAAATAAAAATAAAATCTGAGAGTTTAGAATAGGTAATATTAGAAAGCGAGAAACTATTGAAGAAATTAAGACCCTTAAGTGTACAAGAGATGAAAAGATTAATTAATAAAGCAAAGGAAGCTTCTGAACTAATCAGAGGCTAAGATATACTTTTATTCTTAGGTGGTACTGGTGTTGGAAAATCAACTACAATACACTTTTTGGCTGGTTCTAAAATGATAGAAATTTCTACTCAAGTAACTGCTGGTAAATATTTAAAGTACATTGGCCCTGATTCAAATCACATAAAAAATAAAGCATTGTAATAAGTTAAAATTGGACACTAAGCTGAATCTGAAACTAGGTATATTACTCCTGTTTTGGTGAAATTCTCAGACATTGGGATGACTAATGAGGGAAGTATTGTCTTGTGTGATGCTCCTGGCTTCGGAGATACAGCTGGACCTGAGGTAGATATAGCTAATGGTATTGGGATAGTTGAAGCAATTAAACGTTGTAAAAGTGTGAGACCTGTAATTTTAGTTAGCTCTTTGAGTATTGGAGATAAAGGAGAAGGTATCAAAAAGCTTGCACATGTATTGGTTGGGCTTGTCAATAGAATCTCTGATAAATTAGGATCCTTTTCATATTTATTCACAAAATATCCAGCAGAAACTAATATTCACGTATAGCTTGTTAATATCAAAAAGAGTGTTAACCAAAATCTTGAAGAAAACTCCGACAAGTCTTTTGTTTCTCTTTTTGATGATATGATAGATAAGACTGAAGAAGAAGTAAAAAGGATTGACCCCCTAAAAGATAAGCCTTCTAAAGTTATAAAATCTCTCATTAATACCTCCCCAATTTTAAATCCTGAAGGTGTATTTTAATTCTCTATCACAGAGAGTTCTAAGGGTATAATCTAAGAATAAGCGAGACTCCATTAATTGAGTATAATATCTGCTGCTAAGAGGAGTGAATATAAGTTGATTGAATACAAATTGGATGAATTAAAATTCTTAATTGACAATTTAGATTAAGATTTTATCAAATAAGCCTATTCTGAATGTGTTAACTTTATTGTTGAAGGTCTGAATAAAAACTACAGTAAAACTATTGCATCATTTAATAGGTGCATAGCAAATGAATATAAATTAACTATTGAAGACTTGAGAGAGTATAAAGTACTGAATTCTTAGCTGTAAGATGCAGAAAACTTAAGAAAGATTCACTTAGGAACTAATGTGATTTAAACTTCTTCGTTGATTCAAAATTTATTAGTAACTGTTGATAATATCTAGAAGAAGTTCAATTAATAAAGTGTATACCAAGCTTCTCTTAAAAATAACTTAGATAACGTCAAGCTTCTAGCAGAAGAATTCCCCGAAATTAAACCAAAGTATATTATCTTATGCTAAGTTATTGAGGCAAAGATTTCAAAGATTTTTTCTTCTTGTCAATAGATTCTGATTAGAAAAGATTTCAGTAAATTAGCAGAGGTTCTTTCTTAGATTAAATAATACTCAATTCTCTTTAAGGGTCATTTGGATGAAGAATTAATTCTCAAAGAGTATTAAAAAGGAAGAGAATCTCTCATAAACAATTTAAATTCTATCTCTAGTAGTGTAGATTCAGTATTAAAAAAGCAAATTTTAGATGGGAAAGACATAGATCAATTAAAGAATGCAATTTTATTGATTGAATCGGCTAAGGATACTTTAGAGCTAAAGGAGCACATTAAAATGGATGAAATTAAAAATTTGAATGAAAATCTAATCTAAAAAATATTAAACTACTTTAAAAACATTAATAGTAAAATAGATGAATCTTTCAAAAATGAACCAGAAACTGCATTTAAAGATATAGAAATTTAGGTTTCACAAATGGTTCTTATTAGAAAAATAGAAGGACTTGATAGTAGAACTTCTGAAATGTATCACAAAACAATTCAAGGCATTTAAGGATATATGTAGTAAATGAGGCGCGATACTGAGTAACTCTTATCTAATTTCTAAAATCAAAAGGAAAATTTAAATTTCTCAAAGATTTATCGCTGCTTAACAGGATTGAAAAATGCTCAATGGATGAATAACGTTAAAAGTGGAACTTATGATGATATTATGAAGAATATTACTGAAGATTTGGTGAAGCATTCATAGAAGCTACATGAAAAGCTACTTGACATTGATTTAGATTTAAATCATCCCGAAAATATTTAATTAGCCTGGAAGGCAGTTAAAGAATTAGATGCTTTACGTCCATTTGAATAAACCATTACTGAACTTACTCAGTATAGAGAAAATGCAATCAAAAGATTTAAGTCTGCCATTTAAAATGTTTTTGATTTCATTCAAGAATAATTCAATTTACAAAATAAACCAGTTTATTAATAAAAATTAAATTTAACATAACTTGAATCAATTAAATCAGAGTAAGAAGAATTTAGTCCAGAAAATATATATTTAAGAGAGCAAGGATATTAAACAATAGAATCTTTAAACGAAGAAATTATTAAGAAATAGAAAGAAAAGGAAGATTAAAGCAAAACAATTTAAGGTGAAAGGGAAAAATTAGAGCAATATATATCAAAATTAAATGAAACTGCTCTAAATTATACATAGTTATCTTCTCCAAAATAGAAATCAGGTGGTACATTTACAAAAGCTAATTAAAAATATTAACAATCACTCAAAGTTAACCAACCAGAAGACTTGGCTATCACTAACCTTCTTTTAGAAGTAAATTGTAAAAGCATTTAAGAGGTTTATGAATAGTTTGATTTACAATAGAAAGAATTAGCAAAGCTGAAAGATTGTGTGTAGTTTGAGAAAATACTTAAAGAGATCTAAAAATTAATACAAATCCAAGCTGAATATGACAAGATTTCAAAATCTAAAACGACTTCTGAGTAAGGTGAGAAGTTCTTAAGAATTAAAAGCATTCCAAACATAAAAAACCTCGATTCAGAAATTTCTAGTTAAAGATAAATTATTTAGAATTCAGAGTAAAAAGATCTGGAATATGTATTCACTAAATTGGAGAGTAGTGCAGCAGAAAAAGCTTTTCTGTACTTAGAAGCTTGCAAAAAGATTAGATGGGTGAAAGAAGATGCAAACATCACATTCTTAAAATTAAGTAACTATTTATCAAAATACGGAGATTTCATTCAAAAGGAGATGTCTACCAACTATCAAAAAGTAATAGATACCACAGTGTAAGAAATCAATAAAATTGTTGGAAGTGCACAAAGATTTGCTTCTTTTTTATAAGAAATTAAGGAATTAGAGAAATAAAAAACAATTTTTGAAATAATCAAAGGATAAGAAACCATTCAAAATTGGTTCACCTTATTAACAAACTATTTTATCTAAATAAGTGATGACATGAGTCAAGTCACTATCGATAAATCAGATTTAAGAATTAAGATTAGCATTGTAAAAGCATTAAGCCAAACAGATTTTTTTATAGGTGACAATAAATTCTATACCCTCTACAGGCAATATTAAAACTCTATTAGCAATGAATTTAAAGAAACATATAAAAAAATTTTGGAATTAATTGAAAAAAATGATTTTAAAATGGTTTCTGCTGAATTGCTAGAAATTGATGAGAACCCCATTAATGACAGAGCAATTGGTCAAATCAGCCATAATATTAATATGCAGGTAATGGATTTAGTAGAATAAGCCAAAACTAAAACTATTATGCTTGGAAATAACCTTGATATTATTACAATTCAAAATATAGTAGAAAATCTAAAAAAAATTGAAGAAGCAAAAAAGTATTTAGGCTATATCGGCTCTAAAGAAAAGAGTAAAACAGAAGGATATCTTGATGAAACTAACTTATAAATAATTGAAAATGAATTAAAGGGAATCCAGAGTCTTATTATTAAAAAAATTAATAACTATTTAGAAAGCATTGAAGCCCTCATCATCGTTTCCGATTTTTATGAAGCTGAAGAAATGAAAGAATATATCAATAAAGTATGTCATATCCTAGGCCGTTATTGTGAAAATGGAGAATTAACATTAAAATTAGAAAATTTATAAAATAAGTTAGAAGGAATTGTAGGGAAACTTTTAGAAGAGTATGAAGCCATGGAATTTTAGGACTACATACTTCGTCCACCCAAATAAATCTTAGATAAACTACAGAAAGTAGCTGGCAGAAGTATAAAATATACAGAATTTTTAAATAAGATGAAATAAAAAATAGTTGAGAAAGTTAGAAAAATCTTAAAAGAAATAAAAGATGCTAACCCCACTTAAAGAAACTAACATATTCAACGAGTTGAAACTGCTTTGTGCTCAATCCCTGATGAACTGAGAGTTCTTTTACAAAATGAGCTTGAAAACTGTAAAAAACTCATTAGTCAGAAGGAAGCAGGTTATTAAGATGACTTTGATAGAGCTGTTAGTAGCGGAGACTTAGAAATACTGAGTAAATTTATGGAAAAATGCAAATAAGATTAGATGTATAGTTTATAGAGTTAATTATAAAAAGATATTATTAAATAAGTTTAAGACTTTAAAGAAAAAATAAAAGAGTATTTGAATGATGATTTCATAAAGCAAGCTCTTGACTTAGCAAAGAAATTGTAAGACTACAAATAAAATTTTGGAAAAGCGATTTCAGACATTGACTATACCGTCAAAGAAGTTTAAACTATGATAGCCAATAAGTTAAATAAATTGATAAAATATTTAATGAGTATTTCTACAGTAGAAAACTGCGAATAGTATGAAAAAGGATATGAAAATTTCTTAATATTTGTGGAATTTAGGAATGAAAACACTAATGCTAAAGCAATACTAGGAGATGACTTTGACTCTAAAATCGAACAAATTTTCTTCAAACTGTCTGAATATTTTGTTGAAAACTAGGAAAATTTCAATTAGGGATTAAAGAATTATAATATCTTTACATTGAATGAAAGCTTGTCCGTAATAAAAAAATGGAATTAACTCCTAAAGTAAATAAAAACTCATCCTGAAATGTTCACATTAGGTGAGTAACCACTAAAACCTTTAGCTGAAATCAAATTACAATGCAAATAGTATCCAGAAGGCTTACAATAGATAGATTAGGTTTTAAGATCTTTAAAATCAGAAGTTCTTTCCTATGAATTTTTCTAAGGCTTTGCAGATTAGAGAAAAGAGTTTTATCATAAATTCGAAAAGAAATTGAAAGCTCTGCAGCAAGCCTATGAAATAAAAGGTAATCTTTAGGATACTGAATTTGATTTAAATTCTTATGAAACAGAGTGTCTTCCATACTTAAAGGAAAAAACTTAAAAAGCAGAACAAGCTTCAGTACAATATTTAGAACGTAAAGAAAAATTATCTAAGAAAGAATTTAATACTTTTAATCTTTATTTTGATAATTTGGTATCTTTAGATCAAAGTATTAAAATTCCAGATATTTAACCTAAAAAAAATATTGAAGTCATTGAATAAAAACTTTAAGAAAAAGTTACTTAGTTGCAAAAGTAAATGATAGATGCAGATGTAAATGATGTTTTTAATTCACTAATTAATAGATTAAAATATTGATGATTCACTAAAGGTTTATATGAATAAAAATAAAAATGATAGAGGATAAACTATTGGTAGATTAGTGACACTATTAGAATCAGAGGAAAATGGAGTCGGGCTTACCATTATTTCTGAACACAAGTGCTTTAAAGGATAATCCATATCAATTTTTAACTAATAAACCTAAAAGCATGATATCGACTATATTTTGAAAAATATTGAAGGCGATAAACTCTATAAAAAGAGATTGAAAATGTATTTCGATGAAGTTAAGAACACTTATGATAAACTAGTAAAAGATAATATAGTTAAATTTGAAAGAAAGACTTTAACATAAGAATAAATCATTGAAGAATTAGTTTCTTAGATTAAATCAATTCCTAGCGGAATAAAGGCTAAAAAAAATAAAATTAATTGGGAATAATAGGTTAGAGATAAAATCCCATCTTTGATTGCTCATATCTTTGTTTTATGGACTCTTAAACATTTGGAATACTACAATGAAATGAAAGAAAGTGAAAATAAATAAAATTTTTTGCTCTAGCCTCATGCAGGATAAATCATTTCTATACTTCGTTTACTCGGTATCGGGTATGGTCAATCTAAAACTCGAGTCTAATATTAGTTTCCTGATATGGAAGTATAAGATGAACTTTAGAATAATCTCATATAAATAGGAACTGGAGAAGGAAAATCTGTAACTTTAGCTGTTTCTTCATCAATCTTTGCTTTATTTGGAGTAGATGTCAGTTGTGCTTGTTACAGTGAATATCTCAGTAATCGTGATTATAATGATTTTTTGCCAATATTTAATCTTTTAGGGATTACTCAGTACATTAAATATGCTCCCTTTAATAAGATATGCGAAAATATTATCAATGAAAAGGGAGACATTCGTGAACTAGTTATTGATATTATCAATAACTAATCTGAGACAAAGAAAATTAAGCATATTAGTCTAAGGCCAAGAGTATTATTAGTTGATGAAGTTGATGTCTTCTTCAATAAAGATTTTTATGGAAATGTTTATAATCCTCTTGCGCGCTTAAGAGATCCAACAATTGGGTTACTCACTGATTTAGTTTGGTAAAATAGAGCCAAAACTGTACCATTAAAGTAACTGTAGTTAGAACCTGCCTATGTAAATTGCTGTAATAGATTTAAAGGTTGGGAATTTTTAATTGATGAGGCTCTGAAAGATATGGTGTCCGATTCTAAAAATTTCACCCACGAATATATTGTCATTAATGATAAAATAGCTTACAAAGAGCAAGATGGTATTTCTTTTGATGTCAATTATGGTTACAAGACTTTATTTGCTTACTACTAAGAGTATGAAAATGGTAAGATTAGTAAAAATAGCTTAGATGAAAGTATTTTTATTGGAGTACGCTGTGGTAGCTTCTCTTATGCTCAGATTCCTCACAAGTTCGAATTTATTGTTGGTGTTACAGGTACTTTAAAAACTTTAAGTGAACCAGAAAGGCATATTGTTGTAAAAGAATATAAAGTTACCAAAAATACTTTTATTCCAAGTGTATTTGGTGAAAATAAGCGTATTTTTGCACAAAAGGATGATGTTTTTATAGAAAATACTGAAAACTATTTTAAGAGACTTAGAGAAACAATAGACAACAAAATGAAAAGGGATAGATTTAATAGAGCAGTTTTAGTCTTTTTTGAAACAAAATAAAAATTAATGGAATTCTACAACTCACCTGAGTTAGCTCCCATCTTAGGAAATGTTTAAGTTTTAACTGAAGAAGTTTCTACACTTAAAGAAAAGAACTTCTTCATTAAAAGAGCTACTACATCTTAATAGATTACTCTTCTAACTAGACCATTCGGCCGTGGAACAGATTTTGTTTGCCGTGATTAGTAAGTTTTATAAAATGGTGGAGTGCACGTAATCTAAGCATTCTTTTCTAGCGAACTTTCCGAATAAATTTAAATAATGGGTAGATGTGCTAGGTAAGGGGAAGATGGATCATATAATATGGTTCTTTTAGATGAAGATCTAGAAAAGTTCTTAGGCACGAATTTCAGGAAAGATCTTGAAGAGATGAGATCAACAAATTCATTTTACTTAGGACTTGATAATAAACGTAAATAAATAGCAAGCATAGAATTTAAAAGCAATAAAGAATTTATTGATATTGTAGATAAAGAACATTAATTTGGTCAATAATTTATTCAAAGCATTCATCTAAATGATATAGAATTTATTAGAAAATTCCTAGGGGAACGTAATAAAGGAAACAATGATGCCTTTATAGAATTTAAATAATCTCGTATTCTTTGCTTAGTAGATGCAACTTCTTCTATGGGATAGTTATTAAATTAGGCAAAAAATACTGTGAGTACTATGTTTTAAAGAGCTAGCTAAATTTTAAAGGATAACAGTATTCCAGAAGATTCTTTCCAATTACAGTTTGCAGTCTACAGAGATTATGATTAGAAAAAAGAAGGTATCTTGGAATACTCACCATGGGAATCAAAGCCTGAAAATTTGCGTAAATTTTTAGAAAAAATCTAACCAAAGGGAGGTGGTGATTATGAAGAAGCAATTGAAATAGGTTTATAACATGCAAACTGTGAATAAGAAACATAACCTATTTCTTAGATAATATTAATTGCAGATGCCCCTGCAAAAACAAAGAAACAAATAACAGACTATAGAATAAAGTATGGTGGAGAAAGTTATTGGGGAAATGGTAAATTTAAAGAAAAAACATATTATATTGATGAAATCGAAAAATTAAAGAAATTAAAAATCCCTGTCCATTCTTTCTACTTACATCCTGGAGCTCAATCTAATTTTGAAGAAATTGCTAAAACAACTGGTGGAAGATGTGAAAAATTAGAAATGGAATCTTCTTAAAGCTCAGAAATTTTAACAAATATAGTTACTGAGCAAATTCTTTAAAGTGTTGGTGAAGCATCTGGCAAAGGAAATCATCTAGTTGATGAATATAAAAAATTATTTTCTAAGAGTTATATATGAAATAATACATAACTACATTAAAAAAGAATCTATTAATTAATATATCAGGAAAGAATATATTTTTTTTAAATAAAATATTAATAATAAGTACATAATATTGTATTTTATTCTATTTTTTAAGTATTTAATTCTTCAATTAAATCCTTAAATTTACTAGTAAGATGAAAAATAAATTTAAAAATTGTTATTTTTTTAGTCACCCTTATTCAAGAGCACTCACAGGTACTTTATTTAGATTTTCTAAATTAATTTGTTCATATTCATTCTAAAAATACTTTTAAACCTCTAAAAAATCTACATAAATTGTAGAGTGAGAAAAAGAATATTTAGATTTAATTTTTTGATAACTAAAATTGTAAAGTAATGTTTTTAGAATCAGAAAATATTTATCTTTATGGGTTTATCAAAACACTATGATACTCATATACTTTCAATTTTTATAAAATATTAAATGAAATAATAACAGAAACTCTATTTTAGACACTATCAGGCTTAAAGAAATTAATAAGTATATACTGTTATCTAAAGCAGTCTCATTCCTTTTTAAATATAAAGCAAGTTTTAATTTGAAAAAACATTGAAAAATCATAGTAAGAAATACAGTGATTATTTTATAATTTTCCCCAGTTAATATAACTTGAATGTAAGAAATTTAAATAAATTGATAACTTACGTAATTAAAAGATGAAATCAGTCTTGACGTACAATTCACAAAGAAAAAAATGACAACTTAAAGCTAATTAAAAATGAACCAATTAGTAAATTGGTTTGGTAATATAATCAAATTTTTAAACAAATAAGTAGTAATTAGAAATTCTATCTTAAATTTTTTCAAATAGAAGTGAATAATAAAGATAAAATTTATAATAAGAGTAAGTTATCTGAAAATATTCATTTTTTCAATAAAAAGTAATCATTTTTTATTTTTAGATTTAATAAAATACTTCAAAGAGAAAGTAAAAGATCTTAATCGAAATCATCCTCTTAATCAATATTCATTCATTCAAGTTTTTTTAAAATTTAAATCTGTATTATTATATCAAATGACTATTAAAATATACTTTTTTGCTATATCTTTCAAGTTTTGAATTTTAATTAAAATTAATCTACATACATACCATAAAATAACTTATAATTTTTAAATTTTAGAACAATCTAATTCTTCTAGAAAAAATATAAGCAAGAAATTAAAATTTTTAAAAAAAGCAGTACCCTTTTATTGTATTTTCTGTGATAACTATTATTTATAGAAAATTGATGAAGAATAATATGTAAAGAAATTATAACATAAATTTCACTAAAATTAATTATAAAAGAATTTCAAGATAAGACCTTCGCTCTCTTAAAATTAGATTGAAATATGTAAATAATATCCTTATCTCTTCACATTAAAATTATATTATGATATTTAAAGAAAAAGATGATATAGTATATCTATCTCACTTTATTATAAAAATTTAATTTATATAATTTCATTTACATTTTCTTCTTTAAAAATATTAAATAAACAAGAGTTATACATACTTACTTTCAATCAAATGCAAAACTAGTTTCAAAAAAATAATCAACCTACTAATGAACTTAGTTAAGCAATTATTGATCAACTTACTTCTGATAGAAGTGAATCCATAGCTGCATTAAGTTGTAAGACTATTATAAATTCGAAAAAATGGTAGAATTTTATTCTTCATAAAAAAACTATTATAAATTAGAGGGAAGATAAGAAAACAGTATATAAAGTAATAATCAAGTGTAAATTTTGTTGGAGAGCAATTAAATAACTTGTAATCAAAATTTAAATGGTTTTTATTTTAAGGAGTATTCAAAATAATAAACTAACAGTTATTTTGAAACTGATTAAGATTATAATGATTGTGCATTGAATAATTCTTTAGATGGATTTGACTAAATGCGTAATTTTAATAGAACAAGAAAATCTACTAAAGATACTTAAAGCAGTTATTCAGAGATTCAACAATTTCCTTATAAAGAAGAAGAAAGTAGCTCATAAAATGGTTAGTCCTATAAAGAAAAAACATTCACAGGATTTAATTAGAGAATCTAGGTAAATAAATATTTAGAAAAATAAATATTAAGAAAAAATTTAAAAAATAAAGTGTGAGATTCTAACAAAATCAAATAAACTAGGGTAAAAATAAGAAAATACTGAAGATAGCTATGATTAATAAAATAAATTTAATGTTCAAATTATACCTCAACCGATTTAGCATCAAATAAACTTTAAATTTATAGAGGAGGATATGAAAATACTGCTAGAGGCGAGATTAAGTGAAAGTCTAATAGAACAATATTAAAAATGTCTACCTCTCTTGCTTTAAAAGAAATATAGAATAAAAAATTTTTTAGCATAAGGAGGAGAAGGAATAGTTTTCTAAGGATATCATATAGAAACAAAGAATTAATTTGCTATTAAGCTTACATATGAGCCTTCAGAAAGCAGATATTAAAATTTAGAACAAATTATAAATAATATAAAATCATACAAATATATTATTTAGACTCATGAATTTTTTAGATCTGATTAATGTATTGTTTAAATTATGGAATTCTGGGGAGATAATTTGAAAATAAGATGCTCAAATAATTAATAAAATCAGATAAAATTCAAGATTAAAGAAATTTCCCATATTATTTTTTCATTGATAAATAGCCTTATTGAAATCCATAATAACTAAATTATCCACTTAGATATTAAGCCCAGTAATATCATAATAAACGAGAAATTAGATATTAAATTAACTGATTTTGGAATTTCTTTATTATAAAGTGAAAGAATTGATTAATCTTAATCCATAGGAGGGACATCATTCTATTATTCGCCTGAATAATCAGAATAATAATAATAAGATTAAAATATTAGATTTCTTAAAAATCTTCATAATATTGATTAAAAAACTGATATTTATAGCATGGGATTAACCATATTATTAGTTTTAGGCTACGAGCTAACAAAAGATGAAATATAGATGATTAGATAAGGTAATTGGCAAGGTATTAGAATTGGTGGTGAATATACAGCTCTATTTACTTTTGTTAAAAATTATATGCTTTGTGTAAATCCTCAGTTGAGATTGAAAGCAATTTAATTGCAAAGATTCTTTGCTGATTACTTTCATAATAAAGTTGACTTATTAGAAGAACAATCAAGAATTTAAGAATAAATTAAGGAGTATGAAAATACCTCCGAATACAAGTACTTTTCATTTTTACACTGTATATTAGGTTAACTCGAAGACGATTACTAGAAATAATGTATTTACTATGAAATTTCTACCAATATTGCTAGTAGATTTTAACATGAATTTAAACAACATGAATTAACTCATTTATTTAACATGTATGGGACATCTATGTTAAAATGTTCAAAATTTAAAGAAGGAAAAAAAGTATTGAGAGAGAATTTAAGAAAATTAATTAAATTATATCCCGAAAATTATGATCATTTAGACATTTCAGAAACTCAACTTTACTTAGCTGATGCATACTTCTTTTTAGGAAAATTTAAGAAATCATCTTAATTACATGCTAAATCTTTTTAAATTAGAAAAAACTTAATAGAAGGCAATCATCCTTTAATCATCCAGTCTTTATATAATATTGCATTAGTAGAAGCAAGATTAGGAAATTTTAATGAAGCTTTTAGATTAGATAGATAAGTATTGGAGATGAGAGAATAAGTGTTTGATTAAATTCATCCTGATATAGCCTTTGGTTACAATAATCTAGCTGTATCTTATCTTAGGCTTGGGCATTATCAGAAAGCCCATGAATTGTTTAAGAAATCTCTGGAAATAATTAAAGAAGTTTATAAAAAGCCTCATCCAGCAGTTGCTTAAACATTAAATAACTTAGGGATATCTTATGAGAGGAAAAAAAAATATTAAAAATCTCTTGAATTGAAAGAGGAATCTAAAAAAATAAGAATAGATTTCTATAAAACTGAACATCCTGATATAGCCTCGTCACTAAATAGCTTGGCTATTTTATATTTAAAATAAAAAAATTTCAAAAAGAGTGAAGAATACTTTTAACAAGCTTTAGATATGAGATTGAATCTATTTGAAAAAAATCATCCATACACTGCTGAATCATATAATAATTTCGGTTTATTTTATAAAATTAATAATGAATTTGAGAAATCTAATAATTTTTTTTGTACTGCTTTAGAAATAAGATAAAAAATTTTTGACGACAATCACCCAGATGTAGTTTGCTCAAAATTTAATTTAGCTTTATCATATGAAAAGCTTGGAAACCTTGAATCTGCTAATATAATAAAGTAATCTATCTAAGAAATGATTGATGAACTAATTAAATAAAACATTTTTTACTAAGATTATTTTTAAAATACTGATATTAATACTAATAATCATTTTGAAGAATTTTAACAATCTCATTAACCTTACTTGAGAAGATGAGTTGATAGATTTAAATTTTAACAACTTTAATAAAGTACCTTTGTTTGGAAGGATTGATAATCAAATATATCCCTTTTATTTATAATTTTTGTTTATAAGTATTCCTATATTATTAAATATCATAACATTTGTAAGAAATTCTTAACTTATTCAACTAATTATATTAGTTTAATATAGAAATAAACTATCTATAAATTTTAAATTTAATATAATATCAAATATTTGTTTAAAATAATTATAATTCTTAATTAAAAATTAAATAAAAAAGAGGAAATCTAAAATAAACAATTTTAAATATCATTAATTTAATTCATTTTAGTTAAGGGTAAGAATAAATAGATATGATTTAATTTAGATAATAATCTTGAAGTAATCTCCAATTAAATTTAACCTTATTCCATCCATCCATCCATCCATTTATTTACATTTTAAATTTTTTAATTGTAGAATAATAAATATTTTAGAAATAAATTAAAAATATAAATTTGGGAATTAATAAGTATATTTTAGAGAAATTATGCATGAATAGTTGTTTTTAGAAAACATCTTACATATTTTAATAAAGCAAAGGCTTCTATAAGAATTAAATTTATTTACGAACTCAGAGTAAATATTGTTAATTAAAAGAATTGTGCCAAATGAGAGATAAAATATATTTATGAATTCAATATTAGAATTAAATTTGAATACATAAAATTCTATTCAAGCTAAAAATAATTAATATTTATTTTTATGAACACTAAATAGTTGGAGTAAAGTTTTCATAAGTGAATGAATAAAAGTTAAAAAGTATTTTAGATTGAATTCCTGATTATTATTATTATTTTGTTTCCTACGAATAATCTTTATTCTTATTTCCACTTATCTTTCTCTAATAGAATTAACTCTTCATACAAATATTTTAAATAAACACCTTAAAAAACAATTAATAATAAAATTATATATTAAATTTCCAATAAAAAACATAATTAAATTTAGTGTTAATTTTTTTCTAACCTAAATCTTCTATCTCCACTATCTTCTTTCAAAGATAAATTGATTAATCTAGTTATATATTGAACTTTTGAAGTAAAAATACATGTAAAATAGCTTTAATTAGTGTAAATATCTCATAAATGAGTAATTACTAGAAGATATTAAAAGAAATTAAATCTTAACAAGATATTATATAATGGATATTCAATATAATAATACTATTATAGTCTATCTTGATTAATAATAAAAATGTTGTTAAGAAAGTATTAATGACTCTACTTCCTACATCTTTGTTATTATTTAAATGAAATGAAAATGAAATAAGTTGCTAAATTAGTAATAATGATTAAATTACTCTTTTCAAACAAATACAAAATATGTATAAAAATACAAACAATAACTCATAAGACATAAAATTGCAGAAATAACCAATATTAATTGAAAATCATTTTATATAAGCAGAGAGGTTCTTTTGAAATAGGAAGTAATTTCTTCACCTACCTATCATATCTTAAAATAGTCATAAAGTTGTTAATAAGGTAGTAGCAACTGTTAGATGTTATTACATCCTGCTAGATATCCTTAATAATTTCTTCTTTAATTTACTATCTTTGCTAGTTCTTATTGGAATCTAAGAAAATAAGCTCAGTAATACTCTCTCTACATTATTTCTTTCTTTATAAAGATCCATTTGTAATATGTGATAATTGTAAGAAAGACTACGGGAATTATAATTTAATCTTGTTTACTTTTTAAGATTTTTCATACACCTCCTATTCTCTGAAGCTAGTTTAACTTTTAATTTGCCTGCTCCTCTAAGTTAAATTGATAATAAATATTAAAGTAAATACCTAGTAATATTCATTCCCTTATTTAAGAATGAATTTCTATTTATTTTGGATTCATTAATAGCTATAATATTAAATATCTCACAATAATAGTCCTCCAATTTGAAATAATAAAATCATCATCTTCTCAATTTTTTAAATCTCCTATTTTACTAAAAATAGTAATCAAATTATCAATTTATGGCTTATGAGAATCATTCAAATTATTGCTCCCTTAATAGTGTTTTATTCCTAAATCCCATTTTAAGCAATCACCAAGCTAATTCGATTTGAAATTTCTTCCTCGCTTTTGCTGATTCTCTGATTTTTATCTCTATATTTAATATCTTCTTATTAAAGGAGATGTTGATGGAATTTTATAGAACTTCTATTTGCTATTTTAATTCTTAAAGTGGAGAGTTATTGAAGCACAAGACATATCCTTACATTAATATGAGTAATAGCTAATTTTACTAAAACAAGAAGCACTATTGCTACTATTAAACAGACATGGCTGACCCTCTAAACTATTATTCTTAGAAAATGATGAAATTATACTTTTATCATTATATAAGTTTTTACTTGTATAGAACTTGATGATTCTATACTTTTAGTTTTGGAAAGAAGAAGAAGATGACTACAGTAACTTATACAATAATCCCTCACTACTTTACTCTTTTTCTCATTTCCCTATTTTATAATAGTTTTAAATCTTCATCAATGATTACTTAATCTTCATTCAATACTAATTTACTTTTTTATTATCTTTCTTATTGTTTTCTTAATTTTTAATTTTGATTGATAGATAGAAGGATATTCTTCCAATAAATTTCTTTATAAAATGAATGAAATCTTTGCTTTTTAATTCCAATATTCTTCTAATAAAATTCAGATAACTTTCTTTATAAAATGAATGAAATTATTGCTTTTTAATTCCAATATTCTTCCAATAAAATCCATGATTTAAATTTCTATGTTCTTCCAATAAATTTCTTTATATTTGTTTTACAAATGAATGAAATAATCATTGTTTTAATTCCTATGTTCTTCCAATAAATTTCTTTGTAAAATGAATGAGATCTCTTCTTTTAATTCCAATAATCTTCCAATAAATATGAATGAAATCCAGAAGCTTTATTTCAAATACCTTACTAAATTCTTCCAAAAACTATTGACTTCTCCATATGACCAAATATTAAATTATTTATTCAAACAAATACCAATATATAAAACCTAACTCTAAAAAATTAATTAACTGATTATTAATTCAATGCTTTAGGAATAAGAGAAAAAAAGTAGCAGCAAATTAAATCATTAGAATAGGGTGATGTAGATGAAAAAGAAGAGGAGGATAGAATAATAAATAATAATTAAAATAAAGCAGTTAATAGAATCCTATAATAATAACTTCAAGATTTAAAGATCTTAAATTGCAGCAATAGTAGTCCTTAATTGAATTTAATTGAGCTCAAAAATGTGAAGACAACAAGAAAATTGTACCTAATAGGACATAATTTAAGAGAATTCGTTAAATTATTGATAGCGAAGACGAAAATTAAAGTAGTCGACTAATGGTTTGAGTAAAATAGAGGAGTTGTCTAATTTAATTCATCTCTAGCAACAAGAGTAATTCTAGAGTGTGTTAGTGATCATAAATTTAACAATCTCCAACTTTTCTCATCAAATAAGGTGAGGAGTCAATCAGCAGTCAATTCATTCCTTCGTGGAGAGGGTAGTGGAGTTATTAACGATATCAGCAATAGTCATGCAAATAGCATTAATGATATAAGTAGTATTACTAAACAATCAATAGAATACACTAGTATTCAAACAACAACAAACTCAGATAATAATGAGAGCATACTCCAATAGCAAAAGTAGGAAAAACTCCTTCTACTTATTTAAGAAGAAAAAGCAACTTTAGTCGATCTTGTATATGAAATAGGATTGAACTAAATTTAAAATGAGTTTTAGTTATAATAATTAATATATGGTAGCTCTAATAAAGCAGAAATAAAACGAATTTGGAGTATTGCAATGAAAAATATTCCTTATCTTAAGACTGTGCTGGACTTCTAAAAGAAAGTAGTCTTATAATGTAAATAGTAATAACACTCTCAGCAGTCATCACAAGAGAGTAGTTGTTATTAAGAAAGATAATGATATTATAGTGAATGAAATTAATAATAAAATAGATGAAGATATTCTATAAAAAACACTTATTCAAGATACTGCCACAACTTACCTAGAAGAATAAGAATATTAACAGAAGTAATAGGTTAGTTTTATTTATCCTTTTCAGTAACATTAATAATAGTAGTATGAGCTAAATAAATCACAGTAGAGACAAGATTCATTTGATAATCCTTTACATCTTTAGCAATAATCAAACTATAGTCGTACAGTAATAGAAGAAGGAGAAATCATTTAAGAAAATTATACACTATTTTAATAATAAAATACAGCAAAAAATAGTAATAATGTAAATTCATCAAAACGATAAGTCTAATCAGTATAATCTCATGGAGAAAAAAAATTATAAAGATACAAGAGTTTATAAATCATAAAGTAAGTCTCCATTTAGAAGTGAATATCGAAATAACAACAACAATAAAATTTCTACTACACCTATGAAAGATGTCAAATTAATAAGAGAATGAGTTTAAATAAATAAAGAAAATCCTTAATATCATAAGGCTGATACAAAGCACTTGTATTAATTAAAAGTAATATCAATTAAAATCTAAGAGAAATTTATTAGAAATACAATAAGTATTTACTTCTATATTATTAATATTATTATTACAACATATTTTTAGTTTTATATATTTACCTGTTTATTGTAGATAAGAAAATAATTTTAGTAATGTTGTATATTCTATAATATTTCTTTCATTAAATAGATCTATTTGCACTACACAATAAGAATTAGGCTTCTTAATTTTAGGATAGTATAAATCTACAAAAATCATACTTTAAATAACTTTTAGATAAAGAATATATATACAAATATCTAAAATAATTAAAATTAATAAATTAAGGGATATTGTAAGGATAAACATAATAATGCTAAAATATTAATAATTTCAAAATACTTTAAGATAAGAATACTAAAAATTTAAAGGTATAAACCCTTTCCAATTAGGGGTAATTAATCATATAAACTATTAGAAATATTTTTTAAAATATAATGAAATTTTATTACATACTATAGATAAGTGTTAGAAATACTACTTGAATTATAATTTAATCTTATTTAATTTTTCATTATTTTTTAATAGACTTTTCATAAAGCTCCAATTCTCTTGAAGTTAGTATAACTTATAATTTTTCTGCTCCTCTAAGTTAAATTGATAATAAATATTAAAGTAAATGCCTTGTAATAATCATACCCTTCTAAAAAATTCTTTTTATATATTTAGGATTTATTAATAGCTTTTAATATTAAATATCTACAAATAATATTCCTCTAATTTTAGATAATTTGAAGATATAATATTAGATAGAATATTAAATGGATACAATCTAAAAAATCATAATCATACCTATTATTATGTTGAATTATTATATATTACATTAAGAGTATTAGTAATATCTTCCTATTTCTTTTATTTTTATTATCTAGCTTTGCTAAGTCTGCTGATATGCTTATCTAGGCTAGAGTTTGCCAAACCTTTTCTAATAGAATTATTATCTATTTCTTTGGTATTATTTGATATGGAGAATTATTTTGTTATTTTTATAGTTTCACCTCTTCTTTATTTCCTTAAATATCATCAAAATCATCATCTTCTCTATTGCTTATATCTCTCATTTTACTATAAATTGCTATCAAATTATTAATTTATAGCTTGCAAGAAGCAAATGTTGATAATATAATATTAATATCCTATTCTTGCTTTCTTAATAGTATTGAGTAGATAGTTTTATTTTCATAAACTTCCTCTTCTGCAATCATCAAGCTAATCAGATTCGTAAGCTATTCTTTGCTTTTACTGATTCTCAGCTTTTCATCAATATTTTGTATAATCTAAATAGGATTTATTAGAAAACTATTAAAGAAGTTGTACCTAAATATTTTGTAGAGACTTTATTTGTTATTTTAATCCTTAAAACTCAGGGTTATTGCTTACACCTGACTTAACCTTTCATGAATTTGAACAATCGCTATTATAAATCTAGAAGAACTATTACTGCTATTAAACTGACTTGGTTGATTCTCAAACTATTATTTTTAGACTATGATGAAATTATACTTATATAATTATATAAGTTTTACTTGTATAAAACTTGATGATTCCATCCAATTTGTTTTGGGAAGAAGAAGAAGATGACAATGGTAACTACTACAATGATTCCTATCTACTTTTTTTAGACTAATTTCTCTATTAAGATTTTAATACTTAAGATCAGCTTATTGCATATTTGAGAGTTGCTTAGTAAAACTATTAATCGATCACATTTAAATACTTAAAGTAATTTTCTTTAAGTAAATGCTTATAAATATCCTCATTTCCATGAATAAATATTCTTTTTCGCTTTTCCCTATTTTATTATGCATCTAAATCTTCATCAATGATTGATTTATCTCCATTTATTACTAAATTACTAGCTTGTTATCTTTCTTATATTTACTTAATTTTGATTGATTGATAGAAGGAAATTATTATAAAATGAATGAAATAATGATTGCATTTAATTCTAATATTCTTCCAATAAATTTCTTTATAAAATGAATGAAACCTCTGCTTTTCATTCCAATACTCTTAGAATTAAGATGAATGAAATCCAGCGACTTTATTTCCAATATCTTTCTAAACTCTACAAAAAACTATTGTAGATCTCTCATTTGATCGAGTTTTCAATTATAATTTCAAACAAATATCAATTGATAAAACATAAATCTAAAAACTAATTAATTCAATGCTTTAGGAATAAGAGAAGAAAAGTAGAAGCAAAATTAAATCATTAGAACAGAATGATGTAGAGGAAACGAAGAGGAGGATAGAATAGTATGTAACAGTTAAAATAAAGTAGTCGATAGAATCCTAAATTAATCATATCGAGATTTAAAAATCTTAAATGGCAACAATAGCAATCCATAAATGAATTTAATTAAGCTTAAAAATGTGAAGGCAACAAGAGAATGTAATAGGGCATAATTTAAGAGAATTCGTTAAATTATTGTAAGCGAAGGCGAAAATTAAAGTAATAGACTAATGATTTGTGTAAAATAGAGGAGTTATTCAATTTAGTTCATCACTAGCAACAAGAGTTATTCTGGAGTGTGTTAGTGATCATAGATTTAGCAATTTTCTACTGTAATCTTCAAAAAAGGTGAAGAGTCAGTCAATAGTTTATTCATTCCTTCGTGGAGAGGATAGTCGAGTTACTAACGATATCCTTAATAGTCACACAGATAGCATTAATGTAATAAGGGAACAGTATAATGGGAGCATACTCCAATAGTTAAAGTAGAACAATTTTTCTTCTTATTTAAGAAGAAAAATAAGAAAATTCATCTATTGTAGATATGGTATATGAAATAGGATAGAACTAAATTTAAAATGAGTTTTAGTTATAATAATTTTTTAGTAGCACTTATATACTTCTATGAAAAATATTCCTTGCCTTAAGACTGTATTGGATTTTTAAAAGGAAGTAGTCTTATTAAGTAAGCAGTAATAACACTCTTAGAAATGTTAATAAGAGTTGTTGGTGTTAAGAAGATAATAATAGTACTATGAATGAAATTAATAATAAAATAGAAGAAAATATTGTATAAAAAGCATTTATTCAAGATACTGACACTACTTATCTAGAAGAGTAAGTATAGCCTTATTAATAGAGGTAATTTGCTAGTTTTTTTATCGTTCTCAGTAAAATTAATAATAGTAGTATGAGCTAAATAAATCATAATAGTTAATCCTTTACATGTATAGCAATAACCAAAATGTAGCTCTACAGTAATAGAAGAAGGTAAAATCTATTTAGATAATAATGCACTATAGTATTAATAAAACACAAAGAAAAATAGTAATAATATCAAGCCATCAAAACAAATAAATTACTTTCTTAAATTTTACTTTAATATGTATTTCATATATCAATTTAAAATAAGATCTAAGTATTGGTATTATAAGATATAGTGAAAATAAATTTCTAAGAAATAAAGCGAAATAAAATGAAATAACAATTAAAGTTAAATAGAATTTAAATTGAAATTATATTTGAGTTTACTTACCTTTTAATAATGAGGTTCTTATTAAAATATAAGATGTAATTCTTGTTCATTAAAAGTTATTCATCACTTTTTATTTATCTAGAATTTTTATTAATAGGTCTTATTTCTACCTCCTAATCCATGCTTTTCTTTTTGTTTTCATAAACTTGAGTTAGATAATCCTAAAGATTAGATATTTTTAGCATGATTATCATTCGATGTTTCTTTTTTATATTTATTATTATTAATGTTATTATTATTATTGAAAAAATTTAATCTTTTTTATTTGATCTCAATTTGGTTATTTTATGAATTAATGTAGGATCTAATATATGTATGGGGAAAAGGCTTTTAGTTTAAATAATAATATCTTATTAACTTAGTTCTTTTTATCCTGCAGCAATTTTAAATAACATCTTCATCTATATTTTCCCTTGGCTAAACATTTCAAGTGCATTGCCAATTTATTATCTATGAAATAAAAAGACATATATTGTATCTTCAGTTCTCTGCTTTCGTTTTTTATTACTGCTAATTTCTCCTCAAATTATTGAAATTATTTGTCATTTTATTCAGATCCATGAGCTGAAGACGAAGAAAATAATTTATTATTCAACTATTATAATTAATCTAAGCTATTGCTTGAAGAGTATGAAGAATTATTGTTATCATTTGAATATGAGATCTTCTTTTTTATTTTGAGAGAAAATGACAGTTTTTATTAACAAAGTTTAATCTTATTTTCCTTTATATAGTCTTATAATATCTTTAAAAAAGCTGAATTCCTTGTAGAATACTTAAATTTGACTAAAATAACACCATTTTTGATCCTATTTATTTCTTTAAAGTAAGTATTTCATTGAATTCTTAAATCTTTTCTTCTCATTTGCCTATTATAAATACTCTTTTTCTCTACCCTTTGTGATTATCTAACACCTAAAAACTCTTCAACTTCTTACTAACACTTTAAATTAATTATATTAGAGTGCTATCTACTATAAAGCTGTTTATTTGCCTCCTCATCAATCTTCAATCTTAGCTAAATTAATAAGATTTTTCTTATGCTCTCTCTTAATACTAATATGCTAATGATTAATTTATATAAATAAAACCAACTATGCACATAACTATCCTGTTAAAAATACTTATTTTTATTAAACAAAAATAAATATCTGTTTAATTATGATTGCTATTACTATTTTATAAATACCTATTATTAATCAACTTTCTAAGCTTATCTAACTAAATGAGTTCTTCAATATTAGCTATTACTATAACAATAATCGCTTTATTCTAAACAATACCCATTTATTTATATTAAAAATGTAAAATTTAAATGTTAGATTTAGAAATTCTGCCTCCTTCTTTCTAGCTCAATGTATGTTTTTAATTACGTCTGTAACTCGAATAATAAAGATCAACAGAAAAATACTAATTTGATTATTAATGATTTTTACAATTATTTGATGGTAATTAAAAGTTTATTTTTCTTTATTAAAAATAAAATGAATTGATTATCATTGAACCTTTAAATAAATTTATATCTAATATGACCTTAAATAGATTGATATAAGTAAAAAAACTATGCAAGCAGGTATTTAATATAGTTATTATTTTAAAAAGATATAAAGGAATATGAATTAAAATATAAATTTCATTTTAAGGTTACTTTGATATGTAAACTCTCATATATTAAGGCCACCCACTCCTAATTTTAGATTAAAAAATTTGTCTATACCTTAATTGCAATTTTACAAAAATTTAGGGTGTTTTTGGCCTTAATTAAATGAAAGTTTACAGTATATATTATAAAATTTACATCTGATTATAACTGATTGCTATTAGTTTGATTATTCAAATTTAAAAGCTTATCAGAATTGATTAATCAGGTATGATTATTTTACTATTATTTAAATAAAGGATAATAAAGAGGAGATTGTATTTGATAGTCAGAAAATTAAACCTTCTCAGAGATTAAGGATGATCTAACTATCTATTAATTAATTAATAAACACTAAATTGGAGGAAAATTGATAGATGATAACATTCAAATAATATAAATAATATTTATTTATAAAAAGAAAGATATAAAACTTAATCAATAAATAATTAAGGTAAAACAGTAATATGAAGAATTTATTTATTACTCTCTCTATCATATCATTATTAATGGTTGGTTGTATGAATTCTTTTATAAAAGAAAGAAGAGTTACATATCAAGGTTGGTCTAATTGTTGGAGTGATTATTCAAATTCTAACCCTTGCTAATATACAAACGAGTTTTAATAAACTAAACAATAATTTATGTAACTAACTTATGGATTCGGAAGTATTAGAGCCTCAGCAGAATGCTAATTATTTTAAGATTACAAAGATGAAATGGATTAAAATGGTTATGAAATTAACTATCAAGGTTTTTATGAATAATGTTTCTTTTCTCCCTAGGTCATATCAATTGCTAATTCTAACAGTTACTTCAAGACCCACTACTATGATCCTATCTTTGTCAAATGTGCTGGCTTCTGATTAAAAAAATTATATTAATATAAGGAACAATATTATATATTAAATAACTGAATATGTATTTAATGTATCCAACATTTCTTAAATTTGATTGATTGCCTCCTTTTTCTTTTTTATTTAAGATTTCCCTCTTCTCTGTAATTTATAATTTTTAATACAGTTAATTTTAAAACTAGTCTTAAAATTATTATATTATTGATGGGGCTTTTAACTCCTAGATATTCAATATTACTTAAACTGTTTAAATTTAAGTTAAAAAATTGATGATAAATCTTAATAATCATAATTTTTCTATTTTTTGAAATCTTTTTCCAATTTGAAAGTCCCCTTTCTCAAAAAAAAGTGAAACTAAATAATAATATTTAGAAAATATGGATTAAACTTGAATAACTTTATGATCTAACAAACTTCTTCTCAACCTCAGCATTTCTCTCTAACAATAGTACCCTAATTGATAATTGGTAATTTCATTTCAAATCAATAAGTATATCATTATTAGCATCCTTATAAATCAAATTTTCCTATAAAATACTACTTCAAATATAATAATAAATAAGATAGATACCTATATCAAATACTTCTACATAATTCTAATTATAGAGATTTTGTGAAATAAATAAATACATTACTTAAATTAGGTTTAAACTTTTGTATGTATGATAATTTATTATGTTACCTACCTTAATTTATTTATGAAAACAAAATTATTTTATTAAAACATGCTTACATTTCTTTATTATTTAATATTTAGCATACAATGTAAAACTTTTACTTGAAATGTAATAATAATTATATCTTTAAACTTATAATTTAATATATTATTTAGATTGATACGAGAAATCAATTCAAGGATTAAACTATTATTTTTATTATTTTTGTTGATGGTCTTAATTTAATTCTGAGAAAGAGTAAATAAATTGATCATTCTTTATTATCTATTATTTCTTACTTATATCTCTTGCTAGCAAATAATTTTTTATCAATAAGATGAAGTCATAAATCTTATTTATCAAGTAAAGTAAATTAAATACAATCAGAAGTATAATAATTGTATTAGCTATTTAAATATAATGGGTACTTCTATCTTCTTGTTCTCTTTGATTTGATTCTTATTCTATGAATATAATCCCTATATGTAAAAACCATAGAACAGACATGATGAACTCTCCTATTATTTTAATGAATCTATTAAATCTTGTCTTGTAGGGTTTAAGTATGATTGATAGTATCATTGAGCAGACAAATATCAATCCACAAAAGAAGCAAGAATAAATTGGATAACTATTTAAAAAATATACTATGAATATTATCAAATATTTCTTAATTAGCTGAATTAAAAAATAACCATTCAACCATTTACTAGAAGATTGATTATTTTAATTACATTCATCTGATATTCTATCTAGAAATAATTCAGAATATTTTTTTCTTATTGGATCAGTGCTAAATATATTACTTAGGTTAAACTTCAATAGACTAAAAAGCATCACTATTAATAATAAACTTAAATAAACTCCCATTCTGCTTAAATACTCATTTTGGTTAATGTTATTCAGCTCCAAAAATATGCCAACACAAACCATCATCAAATTTATTTCAGTTTCAGAATTCAATTTTTAGATTGCATATGTTAAGACTTTTTGGTTTTTGTTCTGAAAGGAACTGTCTGAATTTGGAATTTTGTAGAGACTAATTAAATATGATGACACCAAAACTAAGGAAATTATAGTAAATTTCATAATCATGATTACATTATTAATGATTAAACTTGTGCACAGGCCTAAATACTTATACCTGCCAAATTGAGGGTAAAATATTTCATCCTAACTTATCTTGAATCCAAGAATTGAAAATGAAGTCTTATATGAATTAGATTAGTAATCTGATACTTGAGGAAAAGCCATTTAAGCAATCAATTGATATAATTTATATAGGTTAGGAGGGAATCTAGCATTGATGAAAAAAAATATTACACTTGGCTATAGAGTATTCAAGACATAGAATATAAACTAAAATTGAGTGACTATAACAAAGATATATTCATTATTTTCTCTGAATTGTGATACTTATTTGTTCAGTTGATCTTAAGTATGAGTATCTACTAAACCATCTTAGAACAAGTAAGGTCCTATATTAAACAAGCCTAGAGGTACATTTAAATAGATAGTGTCTAATACAGAATCTCCAGATGAACTTATGAATAGTTATGTATTTAAAAATGAAACAAATAGTTACTAGGTCTAAATTGTCTTTTTAATTAATACTTTAACAAATAGTTGATTTTTGATAATTTAAGGATCTGTGCTTTCCTAATACTGTTGCGAAACATCTGATAGATATAAGTTCAATACTAACTTGATTGGATTCTTAGTAAAGTCAATGTCCTATAGCTATTGATCAAAAGTGAATACAAGGAAGTAATTGTTGAGGTTGTAAGTTAATTATACATTTACACCCATTTTTTTTTTACAAATAATATTTCCATTATCTTCTTCTTTTATAAGTTACAGATATTGACTTGGACATACACACTCTTTCCCTTTCACTTATAAGGTATTATTTACACACTCCAAGCAAGATGAAGAAGTACAAGATTTACATCCAATATTACATTATAAACACTTTTAAGTCAATTAATCGTAAAAAGATGACTATTAGCAGGCAATACAACTACCATCAGGCTTACTCTCAAATCCTTCCCCACACTCACAAAGAGGTGGATTGACCCTATTTTGTGAACATAAAATACAGTTTGAAGATGAGTCACTGCTACAACTCTCACAATTTAAATCACAGTTAACTTCTTTTTTAACACATTTTTGATTCTTTTCTTCATAGTCTGTGCTACAGTCACAATTAGGTAAGACTCTGTTAATGTCAGAACATGATGTGCATAATAGACTATTATCAATGCAAGAACCACACTTATAGCTACAATTTTAACATGTATACATTGAATCAATATATTATTATGGATCTATGCAATCACACAAGGGAGGATTTTAATTTAAATACCAACAAGCAGTACAGTTGTCACTTTTTTGGTTACACTTTTAGCATATTAAGTTACAAATTTACTACTTACCACTACTGTCTTAATACTATCCAACAAAACGGCAGGTTGAATCAGGCATTAGGTAGTATCCAGTAGCACATTTCTAGCATGCAGAAGAATTTGTAATAGATAAGCACTACGAGCAATTTGGAGTACATATAGGATACATTTTATTTATATTATGTAAGTAATATTAGCCATTAGTTACCACTGAAAAAATACAGCTCTATTTTTTTAGTTTATTAGATATAATATTATGAAGAAAGATAAGCATAAATGCAGCAGAATGCATCACAAGAAAGTAAGAAAGTAAAATAAAGGAATAAAAAACCTGAAGGATGGGAAAGTAGGTATTATGCGTTACTTTTAAGAAATATTTTTAAATTACTACTTTATTCATAAAATAAAATTTACCATTTCTAAGTTCCAGAGATATAAAGGAGGATACAATAAAAAGAAGACTTAAGGTATGAATGATTTAATTAATGTGACAATCAATTTGTTATTGTCTGTGTCATAAGTTAAACTATATTATTTCTGGTAGATGAATATTCTATTCTGTTTTATTTGTTTTTATAGAAATTTAACAAGGCTCTTCTTACGAATTAATTTAAATATATTACTTGATATTAAATAATTCCTCTATAACTTCCTGATTAAATAATAGTATCACCTGAACTCTATATTACAGCGAAAGTAGTGGCATCATAAAAAGTAGTTTAGCTGGTAGAATCCTATACAAGGATTATATATTTCTATTGGTAATAATATATTTAAAATTGAGAATGGAAAAACTAGTTGACTCAATTATTTACTCCATTAACAGTAAAGGGTTAGGTAAAGCTAAATACACTACTACTAATTCCTAAATTAATAACAGTTGAACAAGTCATCGTTGGTGTAGTTACTATAGAAAAGAACGCTTTGCAGAGGAAGTAATTTGCATTCTAGTCACGATAATAATAGATTTTATTTTTATACTTTTATTATTAAAGTTATTTGGTGTTAATTTTCGAGGATATGCATATATTTACACTTCAGTAAATAAAAATTACTTCTACTAAATAAATAGAATGGTAGGTTATTCCAGTCGCAACATATACAACTCCTTCATAGGCTAGATATGAAGTTCCATCAATTCTCATATATAAATTCTCAGGATTAACCTCATATGAATCAGAAAATTAGTTTACTGCTGTTGAAGTTTCTAATATCTTCAGCGATTACTCTTATATATAAAACTTAGAGACTCCAGTACAAAGATAAAAATATAAACTACCCTATTTAATTCGGTCAATTATTATTTAAATAAGCCTATTCTAATAACAATAAAGTGGATATTTTAAATCCCTTAAAGATTTACCACTTTATGAATGTAAGGGGTGACTGAGCATGGACTGGAGATATTAATGAAAGCTCCAAAGCTCAAAAATCCAGCTTAATTACTCAATAATAGGTTCAAATCAATTAATTAATAGCCTGAATAATCTTATCTGGAGTATATATAGAGTAAATAATCCTGTAGAATTATAAAATAACAGTTTGGATGATATATGGGAAATATAGATAGACTAATAGATTATTTGCTTCATGATGTCTCTACTCTATCAATTTTTTATTTTTTTTACAATTTCTATGAAGTAAGTTGAAGAACTCACAGTTTTAAAGCCTGGCAGAATATATGTGGCCTTTATGTTTCCATCAGTATCAAATATGCTATACCTCCATATTGAATCATATTATGCTTAATAGATCACTGCTCCTTTTTCCTAATTTAATTTTTTTAGAAGAAATGAGTTTTAATTGTCTTATAATTAGTTTCTATTAGTTAATCTTTCCATTATTGTTGTTATTATGATGTTAATAATGATTCAAAATTATCTTACAAGAATATATAATAAGCTATTTGAAGATAATTCTATAGGGATTTAGTCTACTAAGCTTGTGGCTAATGAGATTAAATTGATCAGTAATATGATTGAAATGTACCTCATTTGTATCATGTAGCTAATAAATATTCTACTTCTTATTTATTTTTTAATAAGTATATTAGTTACAAATCTAAAAAAATTAGATATATAAATTTGATTTGTTTAGCTTTATCTATCTTATTATTCAATTAATAAATAAGTATTCTATGAATTTCACCTAGTTTATCTTTATCAGAAATTATATAGTTTTTAAAATTATAAAAATAATTAATTTTTCAACACTTAAAATTACATTTCATTCCATTTATTTTAAGATTTACTTTTTCTATAATTTAGTAGATGAATTATTTTTAAAATCATATTTTAAAATGATTGGTAATTTAGCTAATCACTTATAACCTATAAGATACAAAATAAAATAAAGAAATTACTAGTTAAACAAATAATTAGTGGACTAACATAACCAATTAGATTCTTAAAATCTTACCAGCAAAAATCATTAAAAGTATAAATCTGATTTGGTATTAAACCAAAGTTTATATTGATAAATTAATCAATATTTATTAATCTTCAATTCATTCACTCTATTATTCAGTAGATATTTATATCGTTGAGTTAAATCAATCAAATTTAACTATAAATTTTATTTAGTATTTTTGATAAAGTCAAAATTTGATGATAGAAAGAATTATTCTTTATAGGTCATAATTCTAAATATAGACCTTATAAATCATTTAAATTTTATGTGTAAACTAAATAACTTATCATTAGTTTAAAAATTAATTATTAAGTGTATTTTTTATTTTATATTATAAATTTATTTTAAACTTAATTAAATTCTTTAAGAGTAAAGGGTAGTAAGTAAGTAAGTTTATTGAATGCCATAATTTGAAAATACTTCAAAATATAGCTCTTGATGAATTTTCTCTCATTTGAGTATATTAGACTATAGATTTGATATAATTAATCAATCTTATAAAAGCAATCTATTAAATAATCATTTGAGTTTTCATCTGCAGCGCGTATTTTTCTACATTTAGTGTAATAATGTTATACTTAGATATTATCATTACACTAAAAAGCATTAAAATTGCTTAAAATTATATACTATAATAAAAATAATTTTAATTCTTAATAATTAAAAATAATAATAATTTAAATTAGATAATTTTGTTGTATAATAATTGCTTAGTAAAAATACAATTCTAGCCTTCTCTTACTGTAAACAATAATAATAAATATGAAATTTTTAATAATCTTTATTCAGTATTATTATCTTTTCAATATTAAATATTAAATTTACTCATTAATCTTAATTAATTTATAAAAATAAAAATTTCAAAAATATCTTAATTTTAAAACATGGATATTTCTTACTTAATGCTTGACATATTTTGATTAATAAATTTAATCATTTTTATTTTTTATAAATATTCTAGCAACATAATAAAAAAAGATATTAAGTAATTCTTGTTTAAAATAATCATAAAAGTATCAAATAGTGTCCTTATACTTAGTCAAAGTAGTTAGATTTAACTAGTAAACTAGCCTGTAATATAGTTGTTTTTATGTTATAAGACTTGCGATATAAAGCATTATTTAATTATTAATATATCTTATTAATTATTATCTATATTTATATCATTAGAAATCATAAATAGTAATTTTCTTGTATCGTCTGGAAAAGTTAATTACATTCTAATTAAAATCTAACAGGTTATGATCATATTAATATTGAATCAATAATAAATAATTAACCTTGTAATTATTAATAATTTAAACGTCTTTCCTTTTATTTAATTTCTTCTAGAAGATCTAATAAAAACTGGCATGAAGGTTTTATGAATTCATTTATTTAACAGTGAAAAACTTTTCAAATATATTAATTTATGAAATGTAAGTTGGAATGAATGATTGGAGAGAGTGCTTTAGTTATTTTATCTTAAGAAATTAAATAAATAGTAATATTTAAATGTTATATATTTATCTAAATAATAATAGAAACGAAACAAATTTAGCAAGACATTAATATTATTTAAGAAATAAGTATTTTCAATAAAAGTGAAATTCTTTTTTATTATAGAAGTAGTTAGGTTTCCTTATGATTGTTCGTAGTTAAATTAGAGTCAGTAGGGGAAGTATGAATCAGATAATAATATTTAAAATTGCAATAGTATAGTGGATTTAGCACAGAAATTGTATTATTAAAAATAAAAAGTTGAAATAAAAATTTTCTTTTAATTTAATAAAAATAATAATACTATCATTTTTATTTTAAAAAGAAATTAACTAAGATTAATTAACATAGATAAATGATTATGAGGAAAAAATTCCTACTTAATTTCATTTTATTATACATCCAATTTGTTTTTGGTTGTAATGATGGATGTCTTAAGTGCGTAAGAGACCTACTCACCCAAGCTGAGTTGTGTAGTTAGTGCATGGATGGCTATAAATTTTAAAATTCTACTTAAACTTGTCTTAAAACTGATTGTGAGTAATATTAGTATAAATAAATATAGAATGATAATTCTTATAAATGCGTATCTATTTGCGATGGAGATTAGATTTCTGACTCATCTTTGTAAGAATGTAAACCTTCTCGCTTATGCTAGACTTAATATGTTCAACCAACTTCCATTTCTAAAGGAGCAACTATTACTGATGTATATGACTCTGGTGATGGAGTATTATATGTGATATATAATAATTTTATTAATCTAATTGACTCAAGTAATGGAGAATATATCAGAACTCTGAACTTTGATCCCTCAATTTAGATGGTAAAGATGGTAAACAATTTATTGTATTTATTAAGTTAGAATTAGGTTTACTAATGGAATTTTGAATAGAGCGTAGCTACATCAGTTATTACAGTTAAAGGAGGAATAATTAATAGCAAAAGTTAAATTTTTGCAGCTAGCAATAACTAGAATCGCCTCTTTGTATCTTACTATTTTGAATAGTAGAGAAAATTAATAATAGACTAAATTGGCTATTAACTCTCTTTTCCGATAGAAATAAATTATGAATTTAGTGCTGTTATTTCTAATAATTTAATAATACTGTAAGACTCCTCATTTAAAATCTAGCTTTTGAGTCTCATAGAAGATTCTTACAAAAAAATAATAATTAAATACATTACTTCATCTTATATCTGTACAGATATTTTTGGATTGTTTCTCTAGTTTTCTACAATATAAATTTAAAATAAGATTATTTACTCATTAATCTTTGATAAAACGAATGGGGTTCGATTTATCTCAGATGATAATTCGTGTACAACACAAAAGATTGAAGAGAAGCCTCTTTAACTCATTTCAAAATAACTAATTTCTGGAACTAGTAGTAACATTTCATATGAATTTCTCTTAACTTCTTTTTCACCCAATATTTTAGAGATCTATAACGTTATTAATTAGAGTTGGGATTTTATTTAAATTTTTGATAATCCGATCATTTCTTTCATCCCAATTAATACTGAAGCAAATGTAATAAAACTATTCATTTTGAATAGTGCCTAAATAACTGACATATATATTATGACTTATGATGAAATCACATCAAAAATTAGCCTTAATAAATCCAATACCATTAAAGTTTTAATTAATAACCCTCAAAAGTTACTATTACCATAGAATAGTTTAATGGGGATAAAACCATAATATATATGCACAGTTTTTCAAAATATTCAATTGATAAATTTCTCAAGTGAAAATTCTATTGGAGTTTCAATTGATTTTAAGGAGTAACCATAATACAACGAAAAGAAAGTAACTAGCACAGCATATGATGAGAATTCAGACTTCCTTCTTAGTTGTTCTTTTGAAGGTAAATTGATAATTTGGGATGCTATAAACCCTTTATCTCCATCATTTCACTCGCTCATAGCTCGCAGTAATGAAGCCTGTAATTAAGTTCTACTTTTCTAGAAGTATTTTGGAGTTGGAAGATTCAATAATTTTATTCTTATTTTCAATATCTTTAATATTTATCAATATAAAGAAATTCCTATCAATCCTTAGAACTATTCAAAAATATTGATCAATCAATACCATATTGTAATTATTCATGACTAATAATTATCAATCTGGTAAGACTTTTCTAATGAGCTCACTTCTTTCCCTCTTTCTGGAAACGAAGTAAAATTTTCTGTACTAACATATTAACATAGGATTTACTTAGTTGATATAACATATTAAGTAAGAATATATGACTTTGATCCTAAGTTAAGCACAATAACACAAAATTCTATTGTACTGGTACCAACATTATATAAATCAGTGGCATATATTGAATTCTTTGATGTTTAAAATGTGGGAATAAGGCTAATGATGACTAGCTTAGAAAATAAATTATTTATTTTTGATTAAGATTTGAATTAACTTTTTACTGAAGTTTAACTATAAGGTTTGACTACTCAAATTATTATGTATGATTCAACAAGGTTTTTTATCTCAATGAATACTCCTACTCTTAGCTTAGGTTTCCCCTATAGTGTTTTTGTATTGGAACTTATAAATTAACCAAATGTATTTCACGTTTGCGATATTGTAATTGGTATGTTCCTCACAAATCTGTCAATAGATGAAGAGAAGCAATATTATAAAGTTAATGGACTAGTGTAAACAAATAGCATTTCAATTATTGGAGAAGTAATCTTCTTAAGAAATAAAGGAACCACATTAAGAGATCAAATGATCTTAGCCTACGGAGAATCACTAACATCAATTTCATTAAATGCTAAAAGATCCTTTTATATAGTAGGGTCTGCTAGCGGTTACATGGGAGCAACAACTTACAATAGAGATCCTTTTTTTGAGAAATTTTTTATCCTTCCTTCTTTAATTGATTCTGACTAAATTTAATTTGTCAAGGAGAATTTTAATAGTGGATTACTTTATGTAATTTCTAAAACCTATGTCTTTGTCTACAACCTTCATACTCTGCAAGAGATTGATAAATTTAACTTTTCAATCTCTTCTACAACCCCCGCTGCAGATTAAATCATCAAATATTCAGTGATTTCGGAAAATAAAGGGCTATTCATTGCTATTTCTAATTAACAATTAACAGTTAGAGATGATAACACTTAAAGTAAATATACTATTAATACTAGTGATTAAAACTCACTACTTAAGATGATAAATGGATGCTATATTGATGAAAATTAGTCTAGGATACTAGTATTTGGTGATGTTTTTGTTTCGTATTCATTTAATTTATTATCTCCTTAAAAAATATCATCAAACAGCCATACATAATTTGATTTTTGCTAATTCTTTTAGAGTATCATAGCCTGTAAAATAAATAAAAATTAAATGGTTATTTATAACAGAGATGCTGCATTATCCATAATCTAGACAGTAACAATGATGACTCTCACAGATTTTAAGATAACTGGTGATGAAAAGTATGGAAATATATTTGTATATAAAGAATCATTAGATGTGTACAGTTTTTAAGGGCTATTTAAAGTTAGTTTGTCTCAAGCTACATCAGATATTATTATAGTATAGATATCTAATGACTATTTGATAGCTTTCTCAACAATTACTGCATACATTTATTAAAGAGAATCTTTAATTTATAAGACAAGCTTTGCTACATAAGGAGGTAATATCATGAAGGTATTCTACTTGAAGCAGCTGAATGTAATTGCATATATAACAAATGAAATACGTTTAGGTTAAATAAAGTTCTATAGTCTTGACCTTCTCTAGTCTACTGGAAGCCTTACAAGCCAATTCACTGAAAATGGAGTAGGAACTGCTTTAAAGTTATCTTATGATCCAGAGAATGGATTATTCTTTGTAGATACCTATGGAAATTGTAACTTAGGACTCTGTGGGTCATCAATGGTTGTAGCAAACTAGGCTGGAGTTAAAGAACTACAGTTATAGGAAACAGATGCCCCAATAGATTACTTGTTTGATTAAACAATGAATAAAGTCTTTGTTTATAACTCTAAATACATTTGGAGATTTAACTATAATATTGTAATAAAGGTATTTTAAAAATTCTATAAAACAGACAATAGATTCTATCTTACATTTGAAAACACTTCAGATATTCTTTTTTGTGATGAAAATAACAATATATTTTTCTATAGTCAAAATAAAATTATTTACTAGTAGAGAATTAGCAGCTAGATAAATGATATGCGTAATTTCTTCTATATGAAAATTAACATTTCCTTAGTAACCTTACAATAATCTGTCATTGTTTTTACTGGAAGCATATAAGATTTATCATTCATTAATAACAAGAATAATTACTACGAGATTAAAGATTTGAGAATTAAGAAGTTTATTTTGATAGAAGAAGAAGTTGTTTTCATACAAACATTTGAGAATAAGTTTTTGGATTATGATTTTCTTAATAATAAAATCATTTTATCAGTTTTAGTACCATAAACTACAGAGATGGCTTCAAAACTTAATGTAAGAGATCCTATAAACAAATCATGGTATTTATTTCTCTCTCTTCGATCAGGAGATATAATAAAAATAGATTTAATCAATAAATCATATACTACATTTCCTAATATTTTGAATAGCGAAACAATCACTTAAATGACTTTCATAAGCTCGAATCTTATTGCTTTAGTATCAAAGAATAGTAAAATAATTGTATTCGATAGCCTAGAAATGTCTATGGCTTAAGACTAATCAATAAATAATAATCTTTAATCTATAACATATTAAAGTTATGAAAGAAGCTCATATATACCATTCTTTGATATTGACTTAACAAATGACAGATATTTTATTAATGTAGGAGATGAAAGCTACTTAGGTGTATTTTAACTTAGTACTCATAAATTTGTTAAATTACTTACTTTCCCAGATGTTTAGTGGAAGAGAGTTGATAAAACAAGCATCTATCTAATACTTTCTTGCACATTCCAGCTTAATTTCTACACTTAATAATTAGATTATATAGCAAATTTTAGAAAAAGTAGAATGTATTAAATGATTGATGTAAAAGAAATTAAAGATAACCTCATCTTAGTGGTTTATATAACAGGATTAGAAGTTATTTCAGTAAATGAAGTAACTAAATCAGTTGTTTCGGTCAATTTTATTACATTGACAAATCCAAAAATAATCTAAATTAAGTAGATTTCTATTTAACAAGTGTAAGTGTTAGGAATTTCAAAGTTTGGAATATTTGATGAAGTTCTTAGTATCCTTTAAATAATGGAGTAGTCACAAAATGTATCCACCCAATAGATTTGCTACTCTGAGATAGAATACAAGAATACTCTTCTTGTCTAAAACTAATTTGAAAATTTATATTTATTCTCATACATTCTCAAAATGAATTATTAATTGTCAATATTAATTGATGGATAGATTCCATAAATTGCATTTCTAGCTAAAGATAATGTTTCCCTCTTACTTAAGCCTCAATAAGTTTAAACCAATATTCTTTTATTAATGGCTTCTTCTCTAAGATAAATCAAATCTGATGCAAGAATCAGCAATTTCAACCTAAAGTTGAGTGAGTAAGGAAAGTTATATGAATTCTATGAAAAAACTATGAATATAATAATTACTAAATGCACTATTGAGAATTAGTAACTATCTAAAGGAACAACAATTGCATTTACAAATAAATAATCAGTGCAAATTATTGATATGAAAATAGAAAATGTGAGCTTAATTTCTTCGATAACAGATGACAATTAGTTAGAAGAATACCTTCTTGACTTTTAAAATTGCATATATGTATTAATTGAGAGATTAGAAATTAAAAATTTAAACTAACAAAATAGTAATTTTAGCCTATTTTAATTTTCCGTTGTAAAGAATTTAGTAATTAAGCAAGTAATTATTTCTGACAGCAGTTTTTCTAGTGGACTACTGAAAGTGATAGAAGTCAATAGTCTTAGGATAGAGTCTTTTAGTATCATCAACTGTAAAATCTATTCGAATTCATAAGGAAGAAATCTTTTGTAAAGCAGTGATAAGTAATAAGCTTATGTTTTAGAACTGTTAGGAGTTTAACTTACTTTAATCAAATAGTTCAATGCATAAGATAATAACAATATTTCTTTATTAAATTCAAACAAATAATTTAATAGAGAAGGGTATATTAAATTGCTTGAAGATGATGAAGTTTACATCCTCGGTTCTAATTTTGAAAATAATAAATTTCCTTCTTAGTTTAGCCCAAATTCCTAGCTGCATTTATTCAATATTTAAAATACTTTTGTATAAATTGAAGCTATGTAGTTAAACAACAATGAAGGGAATATTTTTATCAGTAACTCTGACAGTATAGTAATTAAAGGGAGCACATTTAGCAATAATTTGGGTGTATCTGGAGCATCTTTATAACTAGAAAGAATAACCATATAAGCATAAATATTTACATCTACCTTCTTAAATAATAAATCCTATGCAAGTGGTGGTGCTCTATTTACTACTGATGTAATAAACCTGTAAATCGATGACAAGAGTTCTTTTTCTTAAAATACTGCATAGATTGGAGGGGCTATCAGAATGCTAATAACCAGTATAGATCTAATAGATACTATAATGAATAAGCAAAACATTCTTGCAAATTTTAATCATAATGTAGGTTACATTTTTGGAAATAATATTGGCAGTTATCCTTTTAAATTTTTAATTTATCTTACTCAATCAGAAAAAGAAATTCCCAATCAAGTAATATATGAAGGTTTATTCATGGAATAAAATTCTTAACCCTTAGTTCTCTCATAAGTTTAAAGTGGTGGAAATACTTATTTGTCAATTAAACTGTTCGACGAGTATAATCAGTAGATAATAATTCTTGGAGAATTTTATTTATAAAATAAATATCCATAACCAATAATTGATGAACTCAAATAATATCTTTTTGAGCTTTCTGATAATAAGAATAACAATCCAATAGAGATAAAAGGAGATTCAATCTTAACTGTAAAGCAATATTTTTCAACTACGAATTCTTTTAGTTATAAAAATTTAATTCTAGCTAGCATACCTCTTTAAAAAGTTACATCTACCTATCTCAAAGCCACTATCAATGATTGGCTACCTGAAAATAAAGTCTAAATGACAATTGAATTCAGAAATTGTGAAACTGGAGAGATTTACGTGTAAACTTCTGCTTCTATCATATTATGCAAGGAATGTGAACTCGGCACATATTCTTTATCGAAACCATTAGACTAAACTTAACTACTATCAAAAGCCAACTTAAATTTAGTAATTAATTAATAAAACTGCAAAAAATGTCCCGAAGGATCCTCAGATTGTCAAAAGGATATGATTACATTAAAACGGGGATATTGGAGAGAAAATGACTCTACTGACACTATTGTACAATGTAATAGTATTAATCCAAATATTTGTGATCCCATTAATAAAGACAGCAAGTTCGGATGTATCTTGGGGCATATTGGTCCTCTATGTGAAACTTGTGATTTTTATGGAAAAGTATGGGTAGGTAACAGCTTTGCAGAGAGCATAGGAGAATATAAATGTTTAGACTGTAGTAGTTAATCGATCTAAATTTTTTATATAATTTGCCTTCTATTAGCTATACTCTCTTACCTTTTAGCAAGTGTTAGGATGTTCATGAAGACTTATATGCACAATTCACTCTTTTCTTATATTAGAATGATGAAAATGCTTCCATTTTCGAAATCATGCATTCAAGATGAGTCAGCTTTTGTAGTGAAGGGCCTCATTAATTATTTATAGATTACTTCTATCCTATTAGTTTTTAATTTTAACTTTTTACCTGATGTATTTTCATTCATTCCTACATTTGCAGGATAGCCTGTTTAAAAAATAATTGTAAGCAGCTCATGCCTTTATCAATAAATAGGAAAATTCTTAGACTTAAAAAGTGAAGTAAAGCTGAGAACTGTAATATTCATGCTTCTTCCAATATTCTTTTTTTTCCTTGTTTAGGTTATATTTTTACTAATAAAGAAAAGTAAAATATTTTAAATTAATTCTCATTATAAATCTTCAATCTTGAATGTACTATTCTTCTTCTTTTAGCCTGACTCTATTAGATTCTTTATCTCCTCTCTTACCTGTAGATCAATAGGAGACTAATCTTATGTAACAACAAATTTATAAATACTTTGCAGGGATATGGATTTTATTAAATTTAAACTCTATGCAATTACTCCTATTTCCCTTCTTTGGATATTGCTCCCTCTAGCTATACTATTCAAATTCATAAAAGATAAAAGAAGATATCATAATCTCGATTATTGTATTATGAAATTTAAATTTGGATATTTCTTTTTGGAATATAAACAATAATTCTTCTTTTGGGAATTTATCAGAATCTATCTTAAAATCTTTGTTGTAATAGCCTCCATCTTGCTCTAGTAAATAGAAAATATATCATCGACTATATCTATTGTTTTGATTACATTCTATGTTTCTGCTTTAAAGTAGTATAAACCCTTCTAGAATAAAAGACTCAATGCTTTTGAAGAAATAAGCTTTATTGTTTTGATTATCAACTCATTCTTAAATCAAATTTTTTTGAAATATTAGCTAGCTGTAATCTAAGGAATCATGCTTTTCTTCCATTATTTACTCATCTATATTTTCGTTGCAGAAATTGTTAAACTTAAATTTTTTAAATAAAACCCAGGTATTGCACAAAATCTTGTTTATAAATGTCTTAAGTCATGTTTATCAGCTAAAATATTTAACAAAATCTATAGACCGGATATTGAAAAAATGAGAATACTATTATTATGGAAAATGGTATATACTAATATTACTAAAATAAGATAGCAATAAATATCATAATAAATGTATAAATTATAAAATTCTTAGAAATAAAGTACTATGTCTACCAACTACCTGTATTTAAGTTCTCAAAAAAAAGATGATTAAATTAATGTAAAGGCTAATATTATATAATAAAGTCCTAATTTATCATTTAATCCTTAGATTCAAAAAGAAGAAAGATCCCCTACCTCCACCTTCCAATAAGAGAGCAAATTCATTTAAGAAAATATGAATAAAAATAGTAACTATCTAGATGGTAGCTCATAAAGATTAAAATTATAATCTAAGTTTTAATAACATGAATTACTAAAGAGAAAATCATTAATCACTTAATAGGAAGGAGATACCCATCTTACAAATATTGATAGTGTAGAAGATGATACACCATTTCAATTTTAAAACATAAATGAGGTAGATTTTAATAGTTAAAAACTATTAAATATTATCTACTAGTAAAAGTAATGTAACAGCAATAATAAAAACATTAATATTTGATTAGATTTTCAATTAATATAATCACCAAAAATATATTACTTAGTTGATCAAAAAACTGATTAATAAGCAGAAAAATATCTTAGCAATATTATTTACTAGCTACATAAAATTAAGTATAAAATTTTACAAATAAATGAACAAATAAATTCTTTAGAATTATTGTTTTTAAAGAAGAAAAATAAAGATTTTAATATAAAACCTTTCTCATACTATCGAAATATTTATTAAAAGAGTTTTTAATTCAATAAATTGTAATTTTTTATAAATTTATGTTGTAGTAAAAATCTGAAACATTAAATATCCTTATTGTGTATTTTATATATATTTAGAAATCAAATTTTATAGAATTTTCTTACTGTTTTTATTGATTATCTTGAATCCTTTATTTAAATTGATAATATGAGTCATTTCTATAAAAGCTATTAATTACGATTAATATTATTTCTAATTAAAGGCTATAATTTATAGTCCTCTTTATTTTTTTTAAATGAATCTTTAAGTTATAGTGATTTTAGCCTCAATAGATAAAGTAAAAACCATCATTTCCGAGCACCCTACTCCATTCAAAAATTTCCACACACTATCATTTAAAATACTTAAAAATATTTGCACTGAAATTTCAAATTAAAAGAAAATTGTTATTTTAATATTTCCCATTAAATTAGATAAATTAGAATAAATATAAAAATTCTGGTTCATATTATAACCATTTTAATATAGATTAAAATCAGTTATTATTATAAATTAGAAAATATAGATAGTTGAAAAAATATAAAGTCAATTGATTTAAAATTTAATTCTTTTTATTATTTTTTTATTTATAAAATATAAAATATATATATATAAAAATATCTACTTTTACAAATGATTATTATATCAATCAGAGATATTAGAAGAGTCTAAGAAGCTAAGAACTTTATTCTCTTCCTTTTAAGCAATTAAAATAGCTCTTGACTTTATATTAAAACCTACATAATAGGTTTCAAAGAAGGATTAACCAAATGCGATGGATCCATTTTTGCTATTACTTATTGAATCAGGTTTAATCAAAAGTTCGTATTGACCATCAGCAAGCTTCCTAGTGAATTAAGATGGTTTAATAGTAATAGGAAATAAGGTATCATTATCTTATACAAAGGTGATTGTAATAGGTTAGAGTTTTATTATAGAGGACAGCAAAACTTTATGTTTTTAGTTTTCAAAGTAAGTATATTAAATACCTTATTTGCTCAAAATTGAAAGAATATTGTCGAAAGCTTTGTAAGATAAATAAGAGAAGGGATCCATTTAAAATTGAACATTGTTTGGACAATCTAACTTTTACCCAAAGAATTTCAAATCTGCATTAGAATATGTATGAAAAGGATAATCGATTCCTCTCCTTGATAATTAGACCATTTAAGTACCCATCTTAATAAAAGATTTGTTAGGAGTTCCAATATTCAGTTCACCAATAAAACCATTTTAATTCTATTTACTATCTAAGCTGATGTATACAGAGCTTTCTTTAATCTCTTTATCTTCGTAAAGTTATTCGAGTGCACTATACATGCCTTCATATTAACCTTCCCATATAAAGCAAATTACATTTGATTCATGATAACCACGAGGAACGGTGTATGTGAGATAGGCTAGACTATTTCCAAGCTTAAAGAGAGCTTTTTAATCTTCTCCAGAAGTATAATAGCTTTTGCCAATAATTTTAACACCCTTGCAATTTTAAGTTGGTTGGTTGATGTAGTTAGTGCAGTAGCTAATAGATGGATAAAGATCAATTTCACATTCCATACCCAGTGTAGAAGAGAAATATAGTTAACCTGATTAATCTAATTTCAAGGGAATAGTTATTTAGGTATAAACACAACCTAAAATAGCCAAGGAAATAAATATTAGGAATATCGATTACTTATAAACCCTCATTTTTATTTTATATGAATATTCAATTTATGTTTATTGTAATTAATATTTACTAAGAATTTGTTGTTTTTAAAAACCTAATTTATAAAAATAATCAAATATGAATAAAAGATTATTTTGAATTATCTAATGAAAAGCATTTTCTTTTATTGTTATATACTTTGCTTTAGAAGTCATAATGTGATTTGTTTTCTATAATTTTATTCTTTCAATGAATCATCAATGTGATCTCTTGTTAAATTAAGAGCCACACTTTAAAATAAAAGAATTTTTGGAGCAATCCTTAGTTCTATTTAACAGATTTTTAATAAGTTTTTCTTTTAAACCAGATTAATTAATTGACTATAAAAGTGGAGTTTTGAGGATAAGATTATCTTTTTAATGAATGAATCTAATAGGGAATTATTTAATTAATATTTTTGAAAACTAATAGAAAAACAACAGTATTAAAATCTCAAAAATAATAAATTTATTGTAAATAATGTTTATTTTCATTAATATTACCTTTATTTATTTAAAGGTAAGATGTTCTAAAATATCAAATTCTAGTATATAAACTTATGTTATTGCTATCTTAGTAATAGAAATAATGAAGATAGTTTATTCTTGCATTGAAATTATATTCATTTCAATAATTCTGTTAAGAAATAAATTAAAAGAATGAATGGTCACTTTATCTATCCACTTAATTTCCATGTATAATAATAAAATTAATTAAAATTATAAAATGTATTCTAAATTCCTATAAAATACATTGTAAATATATGGTATATATATTTTTAGAATTTAAATTAAATGTATTTCTAAGCTAAATTATTAATCCTATTATTATCGTCTTTTATAATTATTCTAAAAATTATGTACACAGATTTAAACGCATAAAAATAAAGTAAGTCAGTTGCCGTATATAATGTCACTTTGATATCATCAGAATTCACAATTTAATAATATTACATTGCTTTATTAATTAATTAAAAATGTAATCTATTTTCTCTAAGATTTTACTGATGAAATATATTTTTCTTTTTATATTAATCCTAATAGCTTCTATTAAAGTTAAAAGATAAATTTTCTTTATATAACAATTTTATATTGAAGTCTCAAATTAAACTTTTAAACAATAAATTATATAATAAATATATTTAATTTTAATCTATTATTGAAAATTATTAAATGCCCATAGTAGCAACAATAATACCTGTGAGATAATATATAGATAAATGAGATATTTTAATGACACTTACATAAATTCATTTAATTGAAAGGAAAATGCTTATCACCTTATTTTTAAAGGAATGAATTTTTATAAAGGAACTAAAAATTAGATAATAATTATTGAATACTACATGTAAAATATAAATAAATAATTTTGGAAAAGTTTTTATCAAAAATCTTTGTAAAAATTAATTATACTTATGTTTATATATCTAATAATATAGACTATTCCTGATTCATTTCTTTGGAAATTAATAATTCTAATTATTTGGATTAAATTAATTAGAATAATATTCAAATTATTTTATACATATGATCCTTTATATCCTGATAAATCTCCTGGTCATGTAGGCTAATGTTTTGGATTGTATTAATTAATTAGAACGATTATCATTTAAAGATTTAGATGGTTAATTATTCATAAGTATGAGTTTTTTATAATTTTTTAATTATTTTGTAGGGTGGAGGAAATTGTTCTTCAATTCCTTTTTAAATTATTTATAATAAGATAGAACTATATTTAGTATTTAAATAATAACAGTCTTGAAATTTATAATAATAATAATTTTCTTATTTTTTTCTTTATAAGTTACTTAATTTCTACTATTTTTTAACATATTGGTTATTCTAATCAATTCTCATTTAATATCTCTTGCCGAAGGCTATTTTAATTTCTTAACTTATGTTTATAAATTCTAAAAGAAACACTTTTTCTATTAAAAATTTTCTTTAAAGGGCTTAATTTTTGGTCGGGCTACCTAAAGAATAATTATGGTAAATAAGAAGATAAACTAATATTATAATTTAAAGATAAATTAATAAAATTTAAAATAATATATTGAGTTAAAATAAAGATACAGATAAATGAAAAATAAAATATTATTTTAAATATAACTTTATTTAATCACTTTAATTTCTAGATCTTTAAAAAAATTAAATATTTAAAATAAGCTATTAAGAGAATTAAAAAATGTCAAGTACAGGATTCGAACCTATGACATAAAACTCTTGTAATAAAAATTCAAATATATAAAAAAGTATTGATATATGAATACTAGTTTAATCAAATTAGAATTCAAGATTATTTATAAAACATAAATTCCTTTAAAATGATAATAAAGTAATCCATTTACTTTTAATAAAACTTACTGATAAAAGTAAAAAATAATATGTATCTAATAAAGCTTGATTCAGGATATTATTTATGGAAATTTAAATTAAGTTTATAGATTAGGATAATATTATTAGAAATATTAATAGAAAATTTAACAAATTAATATAAATTTAAGATAAATAATAACAATGGCCGAAATTTATTATTTGCTTTTCAAATTTATATTAAATTTGTTATATTTATTTGATTGTAATAATGCTCGAAATATATTATAATTATCCTTTATTTATATCTAAATTTTATATTATTTTCTTGAAGTTTTATAAATTATAGTAATAATTTACTTGAAGTTATTTAAAAAGAAAGTTTTTGTAAGGAGTAATACCTGTTAATTAATAAGAACATAAAGGCACTTAAAAAATTAATATACTTATAAACCATAACTTAAATTCTTCTGGGTGGAAATAAAAAATTGTATTTATGTAAGTTTTAATATTTTAATAGTTTTATCTAATATTGTTTTGACTCATAAAACCTATGAGACTGCTGAAATATAGTATCTTCAGAATATATAATGAATATGAGTGGATTATTTTATTACATTTAAATATTATTTAAAGTATAATAAAAAATAGAGTGAATGTACTGTAATACTTATTATAAGAAAATTTTGGAGGTAACAGGATAAACAAGGGTTCAAAAAATATTAAATTATCTTTTTCCTTTTTGGGAATAGCTTCCTTGAAATCCAATTTTTAAATTTTATGGGTAAGTTAATTATTAAATTTATTTTACTACTGTTTGATATTTAATTTATTTATAAGTTACTATATTATAATAAAATTTTTTATTAGAAAACAAAAATGATTTTGCATTAATCTTAACAAATAGGATTAATTACATTTGATCAAGTTTTTTTTATTAACTAGATGATTGATAAGTTAATAAATAATGTAAAAATTAATTAATTTTGTTACTGAAGTGTAAACATTAATTAAAAATAGAGTAATCCCAACAAATGATTAAAACCTCATCAAAAATATAAAAAAGTAGTTATTATTAGTTTAAACATTTGTTGCAAATGAATTATTTATTAATTAGTAAATAAAATATTGACACAGTTAAAAAATGGAACATAAATTAATTTATTATTAATTTTATGAAAAGGAAAAACTGCAAAAGGAAAACAAATATTTTCCTATCAGATATTTTTTGCTAGAAAAATCAGAATGAACCAAAAATTTTTAGAGATTAATAATGGTAAACAATTAATCTTTAACATAAAATCATGCTATTTATTTATAGATTTAAAATTTTTTAAGAATTACAAATGATGTTAGTTTACTCAAATTTACTTTTTTTCTAACATTAAATATTCAATTATCATCAATAATAATCATCTTTTTCTTTAATTCTTCTCTTTATTTTACTGTTGCTTCTTTCTACTAGTATCTTTACATTTCTTTGAGGATATTTATTTCAATTGTCCTCAATTTATTTCCTAAGTCAGAATTCTCATTAAGTAATTATCTAATTTAAATTTCTAAATCTAATATATGTTTTACACATTAGTATTTTTCATTTATAAGGCTTTCATTTTCTTTCTTTAACAATGCTATCTATGCTTTTTATTCCTCTATTATTTTAGCTTCTTGTCCTTTATCAAGATATCTTACATTGCTTTCATCTTATTCTACCTTAACTGATTAATAATTTATCTCCTAAAGTAAATTGTATGATTAATTTTATAGAATAGACTTAAACAAATTTGGAGATGAAAATTGATATTTCTCTGAATTCTTATTATCGAAGGGATAAAAATCATTTTGATTCTCTTATTTGAGTTAATTCTATGATTATAGTTCAATTTTAACATCTTCTTTAATTTTATTATTAGGATTATTTAGACCTTTTTCTACATAATTACAATTGTAAAAATGAATTAAGTAGATGTTTTTACTTGAATATGTTTCTATTTTATCTCTTAATCTAACTGCCCTTACAAATAGATTCAATTTAACCTTGCAGCCAACCAAGTATTAATATTTGTCTAGTATTTAAATTCTACCATTTATATTACAATTATTAGAATTAATCCTATAAAACCCTATACCGTATATTAATTTTATTAAACTTTTTGTTGGGGCTTAGGTAAAAAAACACCTGTCTTATTATGCCAATTTTTTAATTTCTTATGTACTCGCAAAAGAAAACTTACCTTTGGTATATTTATCTTTGAATTATTAATAAATATCAATGTAAAACTCATCCAAGTCTTTAGGTTCAGAATATTAACTTGGATGGAAATTAATACTCCTGTACTTGATTGCTTTTTACTTTTTGAGTTTGGATTATTTTAATTGCTTTGAAACCTATTTTTTCATAAGTAATAGTAATTTAAAAAAAAATTTAAAGTTAATTATTATAACAATTTATCGAGATGGAAAATTTATTATTCAATAATTTTTCTTTTATTAATTAATAATTGAAGAAAGTAAATAAATGACCTTTAAGTGTTATCCAACCAGTATTTACTGACAAATGTATATATTTAATTTAATCTTATATTATTTAAATGATCATTTTCTTAATATATTTCATTTTTATTGCTATTTTACCAACTTACACTTTAAAAATTCTTCTTTGAAATGAATATATTCATATTATTGGATTATTAAATTAAATAAATATTTCTCCTAATATAAATAATTTAATCTATTCTTTAGATTTAAATGGAATATTTAGCTTCTTTCTAATCTAATTTTTTTAAATATTTCTATATTGGCTTCATTTTTATTAAAATTACATAAGCGAAATATTAGGAGATGAAAAAATATAATAATATCATTCTATTATCAAATTTTTCAATTAAATTTAATTAATATAAAACAAGTTTTTTATTTATTATTTCTAAATTAAATTATTATTATATTCTTTTTATTTTACTTAGTTTTATAATCTTATCTGATTTATTTCCAATAAAAATAGATTTTTACCTATATTTGAAATTTTTTCTATAACATAATCTTATATTAATAACTCTAAAAAATCTAATTTGATTATTAATAAATTTTACTATTTCCCTATATAATTTAATAATTAATTTTTCTTACATTCTCTCTACCTATCTTCATCTTAAAAGATTCCTATTAAAATGATAGAATTTTATCTATTTATTATAATTTATTTTTTTCAACTGAGAAATCTATATACTTTTATATACTTATACTAAAATAAAAAATAAAATTTTAAATAAAAGGTGAAAGTACTCTTTTAATATTTTTTCTAAATAATTTAAAGAAAAATTTATCATTCTTTATTAATCTATATAATTATCATAGAGCAACTCCTAAACTTCCTAAGATAATTAATATTGAACCAAGGATACTTGTATATTCAATTTTAGCTTCAAATAGAAATATATCGATTAAGAAAGCTCCAAAGGATTAGGTATAGGTGATTGGTGAAATAATTGACGTTTTTTCTAATCCAAACGATCTAGAGTATAGCAACTAACCTATCCATCCTATTAGAGCAAGTAAAAAACTCAATAAAATAAACCTAAAATTTAGTATATTTTAATAATCATAATCATTTACAACCAAAAGAAATCCCGTTGTAAAAATAGTTACAATATAACTGTATTACTATTAAATTACATTATGGCATTTATAAATAGAAGTTAATTTTTTTAGGGTTATGGTTAATGAAGCCACAGACAAACTTGCTAATAATGCAAATAAGAATCCCATAAATTCATTTTAATTTTCATTTGAAATCTAAGTATTATTTGAATCATGAAAGATAAAATCAGGCCTGCTCAATAATAAGATTCCACTAAATCCTAAGATGAAGCATAAAACTCCTTTCTTAGAAAATTACTCTCCTAGCAAGAGAATTGCCATGATATTTGTCCAAATAGGTGCAAGATTTTATATCACTACAGCATCTGATATCTTCATTTTCCCTAAACTGAGTATAATAAAAATCATTGCTAAAGCTCCGAAGATTCCACGCCAAATTAATAATGAAAAAGGTTTACTATCTTGAATGTAGATTGAAAGATTTTTTGCTTTAGAAAATGCAGTATTAAATAATAGCCCAAATGCCATTCTTGCATACAAGATCTAGAGAGTTGTATATTCTTTTCGTAGATATCCAATTGTTGCATACCCATAACAGTAACAAAGCTAAGATACAACCATGTATGAAATTGCAGTAATTTTTTAGTGCTATTTTTCAAGAAGAAAGAAATAGTCACTTCCTCTTTCTATCATATTAAAGTTGTTAATTCCCATTTTGACTTATTATAGCTTTTGTATTCCTTAAATAATTTTATTATTGATTCTAAGGTATAAATTTCACAAGTTATTTAGAAAAACTTTTGTTAATTAATCATTTATAATTTATTTAATAATTCCATCATAATTTTATTTCCCAAATTGAAAATATATTTTTAAGCTGCTACATAGTTAATTCGGGGATTTCTTTTTTTTGAGAAAGACCTTCTATTAATTTAGCTTAATTAATAGAAGAAAATATGAATTTTACTTAATTAATAAAAGATCTGTCAGAATCATATTGAATTTAAATACTTAATAAGAATTTTTTTATTTAATGTGGTATAATTAATCCATCATTTGTTAACAAAAATCATCAGAAATGGATAATTAATTATCTCATACTTTTCTTGATAATTAATTTGGGGATAAGATTTTATTAGAAAAACTTCTAAAATTTTAATTAAGAGTTGAATTACAAAATAGTAATCAGATTTAGTTAAAATAGATTCAGTCAGTGTTGCATAGACAATTAATTTCTTTTTCAGAAAATATAAAAGAAAGTTCTAGCAAAATAAGTTTAAAATCTGTATAATCTATCTCAACTATCTATACATAGTTTACTGCTATTTTTTATGTTTTTAATAAATATAAAGCCTTATCTAATCTTTGAGAAGATTCAGAAATATCTTAAAGAAATAGAAAAGTATCAAATAGGTTGGAGATATGTGATAGAATTCTGTTGCCAAAATCTCAAAATAGATCAAAATATAAAAGTTATTATAGAGAAAAGAAGATTAAAGAATAGAAGCCCTATATATTTCTCAATTTAGAGTAACTAATAGAAATAATAATTTAGAACCTTCTTAAAAATTTAGTTAAGAAAAAATAAACCAAAAAATTAATTTTGTTTAGTTAAATTTTATATGAAAATTATAAATAATTAATAAAATAAATTTTTAATATGTATTACCATCTCTTTTACCTTTCATTTTATCGCTAAAATTGTGGATTAAATCTCTTTCAGTTAATCTTTAACACTAGAAGTAGCTATAAATTATGAGATATACCAGTTTTTAGATTTTTTTAAAGAAGATTTAGAAAGGATTTTTCCATAGAGAAGCAATTTAGAAGATGAGTGAATATTGAGATATTTCAAGTATTAAATAATATAAACTTTAAAAATTTTATTACAATATGTTCTTATTAAAGCAATAAGTGGGAAAGAAAAATATGATAAAGGTTGAAGGAGGGACTGATCTTTTTATCCTATTAAACAATAATAAATTATTATTATTATATTTATCAATTTTTAAAAATATAAAAGAATTTAATAATTAATTGTTTATTCAATCTGTACCATAATTTTTAATGTTTCTTAGGATTCTCAAAATTTAAAATGATGATGAGTTTTTTCAATAATAATAATAATAAAAGAAAATATATTTTTAAATTGTTGCTTAAGGAAATTAATATACATGCTATTTACATTATGAGTAGATTATATAATAATACAAAAGAATGAAAATAATTTTGATTCAAATTAAATCTTTATATTTTAAGCAATAAAGGATTTAATGAAATCAATTTTAATTTTTAAAATAAATTTGTTGAGGTATAATATTTTTTTTGTCAGGAACTTTTGTTTTTATTTTTAAATGTTATTTATAATTTTTTAAATCCATCTTATTCATCCTTCAATTCTTCAATTTAATCAATTTTCCATGATAAGTAATCATCTTTATGAATAACTTTGAATAAATCAATCTCTTGAGACTTCCAAGAGTTTCTTGAATTTTAAAGAGAGTTCTATAATTTTTTTTTGTTTACTCTAGTTTAAGTAGTTTTGATTTAATTTTATATTTTATGAATTTCTGTTTGTATTTATATTCCTGTTTCTTAACTTGAAGGTTCAGCAATCCATATTTGATAAATATGTTTTTCCTTATCTTTTACAATGATTTAATAATCAATTTACTTTTAAGTTTGAATTCTGAAATCACCTCCTTTAAAGTTTTTCTATTAAATTGTCCTTCTTACTGTTTCAGCATTTTTTAGTTAAAAAATGTAAGATTTTTCATCTTTCTTTATAAAATTAGATTAGAGTTTTTCATTTTCTAAAGTTTCTTTTATTTCATTTAAGATTTAATCTTTGAGGTAATTAGTAAGCTTAAAGGAATCTTATTAAAATATCTAACTACATGGTAATGTTATTAGCAATCTTTGTATCTTTTTAATGAGCTTTCTATAAGATTTCTGACTATTAATAGAATCATATTATCCAACAGTTATATGTATTAACTGATTTTTTTTATCTTCTATTAAGCAAAAGTACTTGATATAAACATGATAAATCAAATCAGTAAGGTATTATTGGATTTCATTTAAATCATTCATACTTTTTTTAAAAAAGAAATAAATATTAAAAATATTGAAATAAAAATAAATTAAGTAAGATTACTTAATTTTTAGTAATTAAAATAACTAATATTCAATTTCTTAAAAGGCATAGATATTTTAGTATATCTCATCACCCGATTATTATTATTACTCTTGTTGACCTATTTAATTCTAACAAATGAGCTCAATTTTAGATTTTATTTCATTAATTATTTCTTCTTTCTAATTGTAATTTTTCTTTCTAGATTCTTCAAAACTAATTATGAATGGAAGAATTGATTTTTAGGAGAAAATACGAATAATGTCATTTTTATTTCTTTAACATTCTTATTTATTTTCATAAAACACATCTATGAAATCTTTTAGCATAATAAAATGTTCGTCTTGTTCTATCAAATCAAAGGATCTTTATTTAAGATAATAAAAGTTTATTAAAAATTTATTTAAATGGACAAATTCAAACAACATAATTTAAAATATTTTATTAGAAAATTATTGAATTCTTTAGTGAGTAAAAAAGAAAATCTAAAAAAATAAATTAAAAATTACTATCCAATGTTTTTATAAATATTCATAAGTATTAAAAATGGATCTTAGAATTTTTTTAAATTGTGAATAACAATGATTTATTTCTTATGAGGAAAGCTTTAGACTAATTCTTAGGCCCTGATAATTAAGATTTAATCTGTAGAAGTGAGGACGTCAACTACAATCAGGATTAACTAACACATTTCTATAGAAATTTTCATAATAAGACCATCTACTGTTTCCTTCTCTAATTATAATCTTCTTAATTACTCACGATTAAGAGGAGGTTACAAACCAGCTTATTTATAATACTAATTTATGAAAAATAGTTTGATTATTTTAATGAGTAAATAAAAACAATTGCTTACATCTTCAAATATATCAACTGCTCGGTGTATTCCAGCTAGATCAATAAACATATTATTTGCCCCGAAAACTATACCTTAGCTTTAAGTAATTTGAGAGATACCAGAATTCAAAAAAAATTTACAGATCATACTAATAATAAATGTTTTCCCCTTTTCATAGATAAAAATAGTTTAATGAGTTCATAAATTTAAGTATTAAAAATTAAAATGTAATTTTTAAAAAAATATAAAGAGGAGATGATTAAGCTTAAAATAATTAAAAGTTTTAAAATTTACTTTATCATAGCCACCGCATATACAGCAAGCTGGTTTTCTAGAGTAATTCTCCTTAAAAATCCTCTCAAAAGTCTCTAGAGGCATTGAAAATTTAAATTCGATCCCTTTAGTAAGAAGCTAATAATGTGATTTAAACAAAACTTCTAATTCATAATCTCTATTACTCAGGAAAAAATCATGTTTATCTTGAAAAAGTGATGGACCTTGACTAATATAGTATTTCTTTGTTATTAAATGCCCTACATCTTTACTTATCTCCAGTTTTTTAGCTTCATTTAGGGATGAAATAGTATTTTAATAGCTGATAGTTTGACAAGCTAAGACTAAACCCCTCTATAGTAAATATTAATAGTTATTTATTAGTAAAAATATTTTATCTTTTTATTCAAATTTAATATTACGGTTATTACAGAATTTAATTCAGTTAAATTTTTGAAAGTTTTTTATGAAATTAAATTGTGAAAAATACTTTATTAGAGTTTCTAATCAATAAAGTAAAAAAAGTAATCCTTCGTGGAATTATTTTCTTATTACATTTAAAATGAGAGAAGATAGCTGGTAAATATTGAGTAAACGCCTGTTTATTAGTTATCATTCATCTCACCAATATTCATTTTCTTTTCTTATTGGCTTTTGTCTTCTTAATACAGTTTTTATTATCCTTAAATTCATATTGAAAATAAATAAAATAAAATGGATGTTAAAGTTTAATTTACTCTTCTATTCTTTGAATTAATTATCCATATAAGACATATTCCAGTAAGAAGCAGATAGGGATTTAATTTTATCTATACCAGATTTTTTTATTTTGTATTAGGATTTATCTATTTACTTGTCCCTTGTTAATTTATATTCAATTATAAAAATATAGTTGCAAATTATTAAATAGATAATGTTTACTCAACCATTTCAAAATCAGATATCAACAGTTAAACATTACTTTCAATTTTGATATCTTAAGCATTTTATATTTTATCACAAACAGAAAAAATAACTTATTCCAGTATATCTTTTTCATTTTTATTTTCTTCAAAAGAAATTTCTTTTCTAATTACTTTTGCTTCATTTAGTTCCATCATTATTATTTTATGATTTTATTTTTTATTTATAAATATATTATTATTTATATCTTATATGACCAGCTTTTAAAGAGAAATATTTTAATTCCTAATTCTTTTTTTAGGCAAAATAAACTGTTTAAGTTAAATTAAATGTTGTAATTTTTAAATTCCTAATTCTTTTTTTTAGGTAAAAAAACGACTTACGTTAAATTAAATTAAGAATATTCAATTATGTTTGTAATTATCTATTTTTTAATTCTAAAAATTAGAATAAAAGCTAAATTTTGTTTATATATAATATACTTTATATTTTCTGATATGTTTTCGTATTGTAGTATAGGTTTATTTTCATATGCGATTAATAATTTTAACACCATTTTTATCTATTTAGAAAATGAATATTATCTATAATTTTGAAAAATTAATAAAAGAATAATAATATAATACAATACTCATTGAATAGTATTCAAGTCTTATGAAAAGAGTTATATAGAAAACTAAAAAAATTTAAATTAAGCTTTTTAAGAATTACTTGGGTGGCAATTTGATTTAACTGAAATAATTTTTAAAAAATGTAAATGAAATAGCATCAAATTCTATTTTTTATAATCTGTTATAAATATATTCTTATTTATATATAATAAATGTACTCTTATTTTTAAATATTTTTAAATTAAAGAGTAATTTTATTTATTTTTATACTAAAATAATTATATCTATGATATTTTAAAACTCCTGTTAACATAATAGACATTTTTAAGTTATGTTGCTTGATGGATACGCACTTAATATATCTCTAATATTTAAAAAATTAATAAAAGAATAATAATATAGAATAATACAATTACTGGATGAAAAGAGATATACAGAAAATTAAAGAAATACATATTAAAATTAATAAATATTTCAAAAAAATGAAATCTAAGGAATACATTGCATAAAATAGATTATTCATTTTTTATGCACAAAAATGAAATTGTAACTTTCCTTTTACTTTATAAAAATTTTATAAAGAGGTCGTTTTAGATCTATTTATAGATTTTTTTAAAATAATAGAATAATTTAAAAAAATTTAGAAAAAAAAGAAATATTTATCAAAATTAGAATTAAAAATTACATTTGTTGTATCTGTTAAATCAAAAGTGAAATAACTTATTATTTAAATCTTTCCATCTTAATATTCTCTTCTTTAATTTGTTTTTTCCCCTATTTATTGTTTAGAAGCTTTAGACTATATAATAGAATTTCTGAATATATGTGAAATGAATTTATAATTAAAATCTCTACTAACATTAAATAATCACATTGATAAAAATTCGAGGTAAAAATAAATAAATATAGCTCATTTTTACCATTTAATTCACTATGGATGAATTTAATTATTTAAATGTTAATCAAATGTCAGATATTGCATAATTAATCTGATACCAATTAAATTATTAATTTCTAGAGCAAATATAATGAATTATTTATCTATTTCCATCTATATTTACTTAGAATTTTTAGCTGTAAAAAAATTCTTACTTATTCTAAGCCAATATAGTAATCGAGATATTTGGTTAGATGCGAAAAATTAATAAATTTTGCATTACTTTATTACTTAAGATATTTAAAGCAAAATTTCATTTATTTTGTTAGAATGATTAACTGTAAAGAAATGCTAATTAATAAAAAGAATTATGAATTAATAATAGAGTTTTTTAAATAAAGTGAAATAACTGAATATCTAATAGCTGAAAGAAAGATAATATATCATGCATAATTTATATGTTTCTTCAATCTTGAACTACTTTAACATTTAAAATATTTAAAACTTTTATTTATTATTAGGAAATTTTTATAACTGTTTAAGAATACACCATTATTATTTATACTAAATATTTAAATAAAATTCAAAAGAAGTTTCTTATATTTTAGGTGAGGATATAATTTATTGTGTACTATAATATTAAAAATCTGGAATCAACCCAAAAAATAGAAATGATATAACAAAAAACTGTCTTTAAATAGATCACTGACTTCTTTATTTATTTTTATTAATTTGAGTAAAACAATAATTAAAAGAATAAAATAATAACTAAAAGAATAAAATAATAATTAAAAAAATAAAATAAAAAAAATGAACTGTTTTTCTAGTAAAAAAAAAAATAAAAATGAAAACTAGAGGACTCAAATATTTTCATTGTTATACAACAAGAATATCCCTTAAAAAGTATAAATTAGGGAAGTGAACCTATTTAAAAAATACTTTGAGAATTCCTCACAATAAAACCTAATTTACTAAAAAAGCAACAATATTGAAAATCAAATTGATGTATTTAAGAACAATAACTTATTCACAGGGTTTCTTTTAATTTAACTTATTGATGATAAAAGACTTTTTGACTTCAATTAAAGTAAGTTCTTATTTTATTTAGATAATTATTTAGCTTTTTTATAAATAGAAATAATCAACTCTGACAATTACTCTGAATAAGTAAACTCAATCAAATCAATCACTATTGGTAGCAGCATATGTTTTTTAATTGGCATTGGAACCGGATTTTGTAGTGCTATTAAGGATGTAGTGTAATATCAATAGAAAACAGAATTTTAAAATATTGAAGAAATTTAATCAATTATTCTTTTGCTTATGAATAGATATTTTTTATTCTACTAAAATATAAATCAGAGTTTTTAAGATGAATTAAGAAAAGAAAAATAAGTAGACATGATAAATGTAAATCCATAGTAAAAATCAGCTACCAATGGATACTCTGCTATTTTTTAAATTTTCAAATCTTATGAATTTTTCTGAAGAAGGATTTAAAATCATATACTCACAGGATTACATAAAAAACTATAGAGATTACCTCATCTTTACTCTTTATGGTGGATAAAATAGGGTGGGCAATTTTGTTATATTCATTACTTCTTTTAATATTTTATTTTTTAAAAAGGGAAAAACTTTTCTTCTGAAGAAAATATTTGGAATAGATTATATTCAAGATGGCTAAGATATAAGAACGGAAGGTTTATCTATTATACAAACTAAACATTCAGGAAAAAATGTAGTATTGATTGATATGGAAGGAACAAAAGCTGCTTTTAATAGATCTAATAAAAAAGTGTTAAAATTTTTCGATGATTGCGAGTAAGGAAAATAAGAATTTTTTTACCAGCAAACTTAAGAAGCTATAATTCGCAGATTTATAATTTCTGAATCTAATGTACTTTTATTGGTCGTAAATGCGATGTCAGATGAAGAATAAATAACCATGAGATATTTGATGGATGTTGTTGGGGTAATTTTGCTTACAGTCATTATAAATCATTTGTTTTTTCTATTTATTAAGCTAATTAGCTAAAATAAATCTAATATATCTGATATTTACATTTTATTAAAAATGAGAATACATTTTTCTTTTAAACTTTGTTTTTCATTTTATTTTATAAAAGGAGAACTAAAGAGTAAGTGACTCTAAAATTGAACTGCTTCTCATTATACATAACCAATACTACATTAAAAAAATGGATTAATTATAAGATGTAAGTCTTTTTATAAACTAATATTATTTTTAACTAATAAAATTTCTAAAATAGTAAATTAAAAATATAATGAGAAACTACCATATAGTAGAAATGCCTTTTGAAGAAGAAGAAATATGTATATATGATAAAAAATATAAGTTTGTTCTTTACGAATAATTTAATCTTCCTAATTAAAATCCTAATTTTAGAATTATTCATTTTTTTTTGGAAATGATAATTCACATGAGATAGTAGAATGGAATACATCTACAATAAAAGCAATTAGACTTTAGATTAAGAATTCATAATTAAAATCTTAAACTAAACTTTTAGAAGAAGTAGTTAAAAGGAATGTAGAAATAGCTCTCAAAAACCATACATATTTTTATGCTAATAATAACAGAATATAACCGTAATTAATAATAGAAAATGATTGCATTAAAATTCCCTAAGAAACTGGCTAAGAAATAGTATAGAAAATAGATACTAGATCATTAAAAGATGAAAATTTCAATTTAAATTAAGGGAAAAAAATGAGTGAATTTACAGTCTATTATAAAAATCTCAAGAAGTACAGTGTTGATTTATATATCGAATTTGATGCACCAGGATATAAATAGGAAGATTTAAGAAAGCATTTGGAGTTAATTTTTGACGAAAATATAATAGAAATAAAATGTAAAAAGAATTCTGATAATCAATAAAACCCATAGCCTCCATCAGACTACTAGAATAACAATAATACAAACTAACAATCTCACTAATTTCCTAAATTTGAAAACTTCAATGAATTTTATTTAAAAATAGATGCTCCAAATTTAAATTTATTTACATAAGAAAAAGATATGGAGTATAATTAAAATTATTAAGCTTCTAATAGCGCATTCAAAATATCTAACGGCACAGTTTTAGGAAAAATAACTTTATCTTGGAAGTCTAGTAATTTATCTATAGGCTAAAAAAAGAAATGAATTGCTTACTAATGAGTATTTAAAATGAACTTTTCAAAAAACTAAATACAAAATGCCTTATTAAAATTTTAATTATCTAAACATTATTAATATATTTGTTCTTATAATCTAAATATATTATCTAATTCTATTATTAAATTATAGAAAATAAAAATAACAGCCAAACAATTAATTTAAATTATTTTTTTAGATATTTTATAACCAAAATTTGGCCTATCCATTTTTATTTTTAAAATGAACAAATAATCATTCAATATTTCTATTCTTTTAAATAGTATTTGTATAGAGATTTTTATATTTTGTCTTTTAACATAGAAATATTTTACTTACTAAAATAAAAAAATAAAATTTTAAATAATTTCTATTTTAAATTAATCTTAATTACTTAGACAGGCTTAATAATTTGAATAAAGATGTTTATAATTTTTTACACTTTTTTAATTTCAAGAAAAACCTATTCATTCTTCTTTAATTATTTAGCTATCAAAGAATAACTCCTAAACTTCCTAAGATAATTAATATTGAACCAAGGATACTTGTAAATTCAATTTTAGCTTAAAATATAAATATATCGATTAAGAAAGCTCCAAAGGATTAGGTATAGGTGATTGGTGAAATGATTGATGTTTTTTCTAATCCAAACGATCTAGAGTATAGCAACTAACCTATCCAACCTATTAGAGCAATTAAAAAACTGAATAAAATAAACCTAAAATTTAGTATATTTTAAAAATCATAATCATTTACTACCAAAAGAAATCCTGTTGCAAAGATAGTTACAATATAACTGTATTACTATTAAATTACATTATGGCATTTATAAATAGAAGTTAATTTTTTTAGGGTTATAGTTAATGAGGCCACAAACAAACTTGCTAATAATGCAAATACGAATCCCATAAATTCATTTTAATTATCATTTGAAAGCTAAGTATTATTTGAATCATGAAAGATAAAATCAGGCCTGCTCAATAATAAGATTCCACTAAATCCTAAGAAGAAACATACTATTCCTTTCTTAGAAAATTACTCACCTAGCAAGAAAATTGCCATGATATTTGTCCAAATAGGTGCAAGATTTTATATTACTACAGCATCTGATATTTTCATTTACCTTAAACTGAGTATAATAAAAATCATTGCTAAAGCTCCGAAGATTCCACGCCAAATTAATAATGAAAAAGGTTTACTATCTTGAATGTAGATTGAAAGATTTTTTGCTTTAGAAAATGCAGTATTAAATAATAGCCCAAATGCCATTCTTGCATACAATATCTAGAGAGTTGCATATTCTTTACGTAGATATCCTATTGATGCATATACATAGCAGTAACAGAGCTAAGATACAACCATGTATGAAATTGCAGTCATTTTTTGGTTTTATTTTTCTAGATGTAAGAAATAGTTACTTCCTCTTTCTAATATATTTAAGTTACTAATTCCCATATAGCGTTATTATGTATTTTATTTTGATTTAATAATCTTATGATTGATATATAATAAATAGCACTACTTAAAGAGTAAAAGCATCTTAATTAATCACATAGCATTATAAATAACAATATAATTTAACCTAAGTGAAAATAAATTTTTTTTGTTACCACATAGTAATTCGGGGATTTTATTTTTTGAGGTTTTCTATTAATTTTAGAAGATTTATAGAAGAAAATATACAAATTTACTTAATTAAAATAAGATATGTCAGAATTTTAAAGAATTTAAATATCTTATAATAATTAGTTTTTCTTTCATTAAATTTAATTAATCCATCATTATTTACTCAGCCAATCATATATTTATAATATATTATCTAATTAAGTTTTGATTTGTCCTTTTCAGGATTGGATTTTATTAGAAAAATTTTATAATTTTAAATATGGTTTGTATCAGACAACAGAAGTCATACTTAATTAAAATAGATCCAATCGGTGATGCATAGAACATAAATTACTTACTCGCATATTATTTTTTAAAGTTAAAGGATTAAAATTCCTAAATCTATATAAATATTCCCTTAACAGCTAATCGATATGTTTGAATATCTATAGTAGATAAATATCTAATTTGGCAAAAAATTAACTTTCTAAATCTAATTGAATATTCCAAAGCGATATATATTAAAGAGATAGAAAGAAAAAAAATAGGTAGATTTTCTGTAAAGAATTCTATTACCTAAATCTCTAAATATATAAATTTAGTTATTAGAGAAAGTTACTTAATAGAAGCTGTATATATTGCATAAATTAGAGTAACTACAGGAAATGATCATTAACTCTCATTTAACGATATAGTTTTAAGAAAAAATGAAAACAAAACTAACAATTCTTATTCAAATTTTATAAAATGTCTAAAAAAATAACGAAATTTATTAATAAGAATATTGAAGGAATTAATACATGTAAAAATATAATGGTTTAGTTTATTATTCTAAAAATTAAATAGAAACCTTGTGGTCACTAAGATGTAAATAAAATAGAAAATATTTTTGATAGGACTATTAGCTAGTGAAAAGAATAATAACGCTTAGTGAGATGTGATAGATAGTAGGTGTATTGTGAATTAATAATAAGATTCTAGTGATGATAAAGAATTTAGATGATAAAAAGAAATTTAAAAAAATAAACATGCATTTACTTAAATCTAAATAAGTAAGTTAACATTATGAATATCTATATTATTTTTGTTAGAAAACATTTTACAGTATTTTAAATCACCATAGGCCACTTCCATTAATTTCTATCTTTAATTGTTAAAGAGTGTTAATTAGATCATCAATCAAATATAAATTTACTAGCACCAATTTAAAGTAGTTAAAATTTAATAGTAGATAATAAAATCCATAACTTTATTCCTTTAGAATACTAATTCATAATTGTTATCAGAAAAAATATAAATAATTTTTTATTCCACACTTTAATAACCCGAATCTCCTTCAGCTATACTAGTAAGGTAGAAATAGATAGATATATCATTTTATCCTACAATTCTAAAAAGAGATTCACTAAGAGAAAATATTATGTAAAAGAGATCTATCTTTGTTGTATTTTATCTCTTTAAATAATTACTATTTTATATTAAATTCCTAAATTATTAATTATAATAATATATATTATCTCAATTTTATAGAATTTTTTGGTTTTTTAATATTAATTATCATCTTATTTACCATTTTTTCAACTTAAAAAAATAGTTGATTAAATCCTTTTCTAAAAATCTTTAACTCTTGAAGTAAATATAATTTGTCTGTTTTTTAGAAAATTTAAAAGAAAAATATTAAAAGTGATTCGAAGGTAGGATTTTCGGTGGCAAGAGAGCAGTGGTCTGTTGCTGACCACTTGGTGGCAAAAATATATTTTTAATAAATCTATATAAAATGAAAATAAATTGTTTACTTGAAAAAATATCTGTAAATGACTTAAATGACATAATCTTAAATAAATAATTTACAATAATTTATTAAATTAATTTACATTTAAATGATACCATAGATTTCACAATATATCTAATTCAAAATTTCATTTATTCACATATAAAAATTTATTAATATTAAAATAAATGTTTGAAAAACATTAGTAAATCCTAAACTATTTTATCTAATCTCTTCATCTCACTACTTAAAAATTGTAGTAAAATTCATAAAAAGAAATGAAATTATACATTTCATTTTTATCAAGCTAAAAAAATCCTTTTATACATGAGCTTCTCAAAATAATTTCAAAAAAAAGTTTTTTTAAATGATATATAAAATATAAAAATATGATTTAAATATATGATAATATTTTATGAAAATATTAATTCAGATCTTCATTTTCATACAAAAAGTATACTTAAAAGGATGAGAATGCTCTGTGTTAATTTAATTCTTCTTATAGAAGAAAGTGGAGAAGGTGGAGAGGGATTATCAGGAGTTATTTAAATATTAATCCATTTATCATAATCTCTAATTTCTAAAGGATAGATTCTTAGTGTGCTAAATTTAAAGTAGTCTTTGTTATTTTAAAACGTAAGTCCTACATTATCTGAAACTTCAACACTTGTAGAACCTCCTTTACTGAAATAAAAAACAAATTAATTTTAGCTAATTTATTCGACATAGGTAACATAGAATTAATATTCATCATAAACTTTATATTTTATAAGCGATGAACTTTAGATGAGATATTACTTCTACAGAGAGTTTTAATTGTTGTAGAGAGCAGAATAAAACCCATAAAAATCAAAACCTACGATTAAGGTATATTAATCACTTGAAATACCAAGTACAAGATATTTAAAAGCATCTTTATAGTAGTATGAAGAAGCATTATCAATTATAAATTGATTGTCTTTATTCAATGAAAAAGTAATATCATAGATGAAAGAGTTTGCAAACTATATTCTAAATTTTGAATCAGAGTATTAATTGATTACTTCAATTTAATCACTTATTTCAACTATAAAATTGACTCTCTAAAGCAAATCCTTAAGATTATAGAAAGATTCTTAGATATTTTTATGTTTATCCTCATTCTTAACATATATTAAGCCACTCTTATAGAATTATAAATTGAGGTTCAAAGAGCTAATTACATTATAGCTAAATACAGTATTAAGTTCAATTTTTTACTCAATAATTTTTAATTAGTCTTCACCATCTATTTTAACAATCTAAAATTTTTCTTTGTTATAAGAATTATATATCCATAATTCAGTTTCATGGCTCACTATTCTTTTGAATTGCTTAGAATTAACAAAGCTATCAAACTATGTGAAGGATTAATCCAATAAAATAGCTTGAGAAATAGAACCTGCCATATCCTATGTGAATTAAATTTAATATTTATACAGTCTATATTAACATAAGAGATAAATATTTTAATTGAAAGATTATGCATCTACTTCAATTCTAGAGGCTGAATCATCTAAAATTGTTGTGCAGGTTTAGCTAGAATCTCTCTTGATTTTAAGTAGATTATTTCCAATAATAATCTAATTATTTTCCAGAACAGCCTTTTAATTATAGAGAATTGTAAAAATAGAAATTGAATTTTTAGATTCTGCAATTTTTAATCTATTGATAACCTAAATAGAATTAGAGTTAATCTACCAACCTAAAATACAGCTGTTAGTTAATTATTAATCATTAAAATAAAAAGTTTTTCCTGAACTAAAGTTACTATCTTAGATTTCAGTTTTCAGTTTTTGAATACTTTCAGCTGATTGGTTTAAAGTACCGTATTTTAAAGAAGCATTTTTTATGACTTATAAATCATATGATTATTATTAATCCCCAAAATTAAGGGTTATCTCAGAAATAAATGCCAATTATTCATTTAAATCGCTTTATTATATATTTAATTAGTAGTTCAGAGTTGCTTCTTTCAATATTTATTAGCATTATATTGATTAAATTGTACCTATAATACAAATTAAATCCTAGCTTACAATTGGGACATTATTTTAATCAGATGGAATAGTTATTGTTGTATAGAATTGATTCTAGGAAAAAGCATTATTTATTCTAAATAGAGAGTATTCATTTTAGATACCTGTAGAAATATATAAGTATTCAATTTAATTTCTTTTTGGAATTAATGAGAGGTTAGCTTAACAGGGTTAACCTTAAATTAAATTTCTTACAAAAACAGCTTAATCACTTTTAAATTAATCATATGAGTAAAGTGAAATAGTGAGTCCTTCTTATAAATTGCTTGAAACTATAAAGGATTAGCTGAATAAAATAACATTTTGATTAACCTCCAATTAAGGAATTTTTATAGGGCTTCCAACAAAACTATTAGCAAAATAATCGTAAGATGCAATAGATAGATCATTGTATATGAACAGATTTCCTTTAATGCATATCAACTTCTAATAGGAAGAGGAATCAAAAATTAAATTCTTTTGAGAAGAAATTAATAATTATCCTAAAGTATCCTGATTAAATTAATAGTTGAATTGCTCTATTAGTTAACCACACATTACAAAAAGAACACTGCTCTATACATCGGAAGCAAAAGCAAAGTTTTTATTACTACAAGATTTAGTTATAGTGTTGTAATATAGTTTTTTATTCCTCATCATAAATGGAACATATATGGTAAATGATTTAGTTCCTACATCAGACTATAAAATAAATGAGCCAGAATTATCTATAATTCCAATTGGAGAAGAAGGCTGAAATGGAGTAGTATAAAGAAATATTCCACCTGTTTAACCTTAAATTTCAGTAGCAGCAAAAATAGAGTAAATATTACCAGATTTACTTGTGATTATTGAAGAAATTAATCCATCAGTTTAGTAAGTATTCTCTTTGTTATTTATTTCTACTGAAGTAGATTATTATTATAGCTAGATAACTCTATTTAATTTAACATTTCTAATAAAATTATTTTCGCTAACAGATATTTATGGATTAAAATTAGACCCTCTATATAAAGGATATGAACAAACCTGACCCAAATATCTAAAATCAAGAATTAGAAATAAATTAAAGGTTTTTAACCTTTAATTTATTTCTAATTCTTGATTTTAGATATTTGGGTCAGGTTTGTTCATATCCTTTATATCCCTCTAATGAACTTTTCTAGAGGAATTTATTAAATCTCATTAGTTAAAGAAGTAATCATATTTGAAATTTTAATTTAATTTTTGGCGAAAGTAATTTTTAAATCACTAGTTACATTAATTATTATTTAAATAATCTAACTGTAAGACCTTTCTATTTGATTTATAGTAAATTCTAATTTTGTATTGGTTGCAATGATTACAAAAGAAGGATTTCGTAATTAGGCTGAGTAATTTAAAGTAATCACTTTCCCTTAATCATCCTTTTTAGTTAAATACACAATAAATTAATCATCAATATATTAATTTATATCAACAATATGGTTTTAATTTAAAGTCTATTAGAAAATGACCTATAACTTTTCGATATTAATCATTTAAAAGCTTTAATTCTTATAAAAAACCATAATATTGTAATCTATAAAGATAGGATAGAAGTCTATTTAGAGTGGAAGCTAAATAATTTCAACAATTTAGAAAATACCTTTTTCAATATAAGGTTGATTTTTCCATTTGATGATAGCACTTTAATTACTATTGGTTAAAGTTAAAGTTAAAATTAGATTATCTTAATATCTTTAGATACTTTTAAGATAATGATATTAAGTAAATTCTGGAAGATTTTACTAATTAATAATAAGTTTATCTTTAGTACAGTCTATAAAGAAACTGTAGAGAATATAACTGCGGTAATCATATCCAAAAAGGGCATGAGAAGGATATACTATCATATTTTCGCCTACATTTTCATTAATACTGTAAGTGTCAATATTTTCTAATGTATTTCTTCCTATTTTGTATTTAAGCAAGCCAATAGTTAAATAACTAACGTAAATGATATAAATATTTCCACTGCTTTACACTGCAACTTGATTATCAAATTTTAATGTGTTACTGAGCCTTATAGTAGTCAATCCTATATCTTTAGCATAAGAGAAATGAAGAGTTAGAGTATTAAATCTACTTTTATAGTTAATAAAACCATTTGTAGAACTATAAAAACTAGCATTTATTATGACTTCTCTATTGCATGTATTGAATAGAGTAAAATTAGCCAATTATGTTCTTGTAAGAACTCCTTGTATTAATCCAAGATGAAAATAGATAATCTAAACATCATAGCAATTACCTGC